>JAKTTQ010000233.1:0-119725 GCA_030581555.1 [Candida] argentea
CGGGTGGCTTTAGTTTTGGTGCCAAGGCGGACGACAAAGCAGGAAGTGACTCTCAAGCGAAACCGGCGTCGGGTGGCTTTAGTTTTGGTGCCAAGGCGGACGACAAAGCAGATACTTCCAAATCGGCAACAACCGAAAAGACGGAAAACGCGGGCGCGTCCTCGTTTTCTACTGCAGCGAAATCTTCCGATTCGTCCGCGCAGCCCAACTTCCAGCCCACACAGATCCAGGTGGAGCCTGTCTCTATCGATAACTTAACTTTGGACGACTTGGTGTTGAAGTGGTCCAAGCAACTTTCCACCACGACCAAGATTTTCGACTCGTACACCGAACAAGTCAAAGATTGGGATCAGAAACTCGTGGTCAGCGGCGACGATATCGTGAAGTTGAGTCAAGATACTATTGAAGCGGAGGCGTCACAGAACAGAATCGATCAGCATTTATTTTTCGTCGAATCACAACAGTTGGAATTAGAGACTTTGCTCGACAGTTACGAGAAACAAGCAGATATTTTGCTCAACAATATCGAATCAAGCACTAATGCCGGTGTCAAGTCAACAGACCTTGCCTCTGAAGCTGGCTCCTCAACATCCTTGACATTAACAGACAAGCTTCGTGAAAAGGCTTATCACAATGCCGAACTCTTGGATGAGCGGCTCGAGAATATTGGTGGTAGCTTGGGTGCCCTTATCGGAGAGATCAACTCTGTGAGTGATATTTTCAATAAGAACTTGATTACAGAATACGCCCAGTCATCTTCTGGTCAAATAGTCGGTGATAACAATAGCGATAACGCAATCGAAGAGATTGTGAGGTTACTCAACCTCCATTTAGAGAATTTGGAGTACATCGAGGGTGCTGAGAAGGAATTGAAAGAGAAGTTAGCGGATATTGCTTCCATGAAGAAGTACATAAAAAATTAGAGAGGTTAAATTCTAGCAATATCATAATCCATTATAAGAATAGTGTACGTCGTGTAGCGATTTGGCGAAATGAGTAATTTAATTTGAGATCGAGATCGCACCGAAAAAATAAGATTTCGGTGCTTGCCAGCGAGGTTAATCGATTATCATGGTTCACAAGGCAGAGTATTTGCCACCTACTGGCACCGAAATCTCTTCTATTCTCCAAGGTGGGTACAATCATCCTCTTCTGAGAGAATGGCAACTGGAGGGCCAGCTTACAAAGAGCATGTTCATCTTCCCCTTATTCGTCTCTGATATACCGGATGAAGAGACTCCGATCGAGCTGTTGCCGAATATCAGCCGTTTCGGTATCAACAAGCTTTTACCATATGTCGAAACACTTGTGAAGAAAGGTTTGCGTGCTGTCATCTTGTTTGGCGTTCCTTTAACTCCTGGTGTTAAGGATGCAGAGGGCCTGGCCGCCGATGATCCAGAGGGTCCTGTCATTGCCTCCATCAAGGCGTTGAAGGCAAAGTTTCCAGATTTGTTTATCATGTGCGACGTGTGCTTGTGTGAATATACTGATCATGGTCACTGCGGTGTCTTGCTCGAGGATGGTTCGCTCAATCGCGAGGCCAGCGCATTGAGAATAGGCGCTGTCGCCGTAAACTATGCCAAAGCAGGAGCGAACTCGGTTGCTCCTTCAGATATGGTCGACGGTAGGGTCCGCGACATAAAGCGAGGTCTCGTCAATGCCAATTTGGCCCACAAGTGTCTAGTCATGTCATATGCAGCCAAATTCAGTGGCAACTTGTACGGTCCATTCAGAGAAGCTGCTGGAAGTGCCCCCGGTCAAGGTGATCGGAAATGCTACCAGCTTCCTCCCGGTGGGGCCGGTTTGGCTCGCCGGGCTCTTGCTCGTGACATGCAAGAAGGAGCTGATGCGGTGATCGTAAAACCCTCAACATTCTACTTGGATATCATTAGCGATGCTCTGCGCAGTTGTCGTGACTATCCCATATGCGCTTATCACGTCAGTGGTGAGTATGCAATGTTGCATGCAGCTGCTGAAAAGGGTGTGGTGGACTTGAAAGGCATTGCCTTTGAACTGCACGAGGGATTCATCAGAGCAGGTGCACGCTTGATCATCAGTTACTTCACTCCAGAATTCTTGGACTGGTTGAGCTGAACCACATCAGATTGTATATATATATATTTAACATTTATTGGACAACAATACGCATTTTCAAGACTTTTTCACGCCAATTGAGGTAGCTGGCTTTGTTTGTCTTCCCTAATGCCATCTTCGGATTCCGCTGATGGTAATCCAACAGGAACGTTGGGAAGTATTTGTCCAGAGGGCGCCTCGGGAAGTTCCGGTATTTCCGATTCATCAGAAACACCGGATTCTTCGCGTTGCAATCTAGCAAACTCCTCATCGATTTCTAGTTGATCAGCCTCTGTCAAATCCGAGCCCGATGCAAGGGCTGCACTCACTTCGTCAACCTTGAGCCTTTCTTCTTCTAAATCGTCCATAACTTGATCAACTTTATCCATGCTCATTTCTGTGTTGAGTTGCTTGAGCAAGGAATTTCCGGATTGAAGGCTTTCAAAAACATCTTTCTCAACGAGCTTGGATTCGATAGTCCCGATAAGCCGCTCCAAAGTTTCAATCTGGTCGTAACTCCTTGTAATGATAGCTTCTTGCTGGCGTTTTGCTTTTAAGTAGAAGCGTGCTTTTTCATATTGCTTTTCTCGAACAGATGTACGTGCGAGTGTCTCTTGGCGATTGCACACTTCGTTGAGCCTTGTTTGATATTGGCGTAGCTTATCTCGTTGTTGCTTGAGTTGGAATATGGCTTTATCATGTGCCGTTATCTTTCCCACACTACTCTGTTGTCCCATTTGTTTTCGTTTATTTGTGATCGAGATGACAAGCCTCTCAGGATCCTATATAGAGATATGCAGATAAGAGACCAGGAAACTTGCTGGCTATTAGTCCCTCCGATATCCGATGACAATCAGTGTTAACGAGCTGGCGTAGAAGCGGTGGTGCGATAAACAATTGACGTCAACGGCAGGATTCGAACGCGCGCGATCGAAAGTCGGGCCTGCACCCATAGACGAAAGACTTTAGCCGCGGCATTTCCGTGTTTGTACCGACTATGGCTGCTATGAGAGATCGATTACTCGGAGGAGATGCGCGAGTTTGTGGCACAATTCGGGGGTATTACATGATACTGATTCTAGGGTCATCGGTGAGAAGTGGATGCATTTCAGCCCGGTCATTTCTTTGAGAATTCTATAGGAAAATGGCAAAATAAGATGACGAGCATGCGAAGGGTCTTCAAAGTGTCCGTGGTAACTTCGTCCACGATAGCTCCTCAAGTAGAACCTCAATCGGATCAAATTTATCGTCCGTGCGGCAGCGCCTTGCATTTCTTCTCTAGTGTACCAAATGTCGATACTGTGAGATGCTGACATTTGAGGGGACTCGAGATGCCGAGGAAGCAAATGATTGCAGCCCACACCCTGTGGATCGAAAATCGTCCGGCGACAGCTACTTTGAGGCCACTGTCTTCATTAAGCATTTCTCACGGAAGGCTTCTCATAGATCTCAATTGATTCGAGACATTGTACTTATGTTTTCGTGCTGGGGTATGGCTGTTCTAAGCGCCATGAAATTGTCCGGATTGTCCAGCACGATATCCCGTAACCCGCTGTTGTATTTTCTTGACCTAGTTGTGCGCGAGATGGGTGTGTTGTGACATCCGCAGACCCACGATGAAACCTTGCACAATAAAACTGATGCAATAATCGAGAATTGGTGGCTGCGGTAAATTGTGGCGCAACAATCCCGTTTCGACCATAAAAAACATAAACATCACATCAAATGATGCAACTCAGAAGAAGTGGTCATATCATGATCGTGCTGATCCTTCACGAGGTGTAACGAGGATACTTCTCATCACCCCACCAATACATTATATATGACTCGTATTGAAGTATCTGCTATTGTTTGTACAGTAAAGAAACGTCAAGAGAACGATTACTCCAAGGATAACTTCAGGTACCAAATTACCGCATTTGGACATTTTGAAAACAGTCATAATTAACGTCCCGATTGGGTGAAATTAAATTATCCGCTGCCAAAGGCGTATGAGCAAGCTCGAACTCAATCTGATTTTTTGTGCTTCTGAAACAGGCGCAGTTGCTGCGAGTTGTTAATTATAAGGTACTAAAAGGTGGGATTCGCTCCTGCAAGATTCATTACCACCCCCCCTTCTCATAAATTTACTTCGATACACATTCCGATTTTAGCGTAAGCTTGCCGCTTACTCTCTTTTCTATTTTTGCATCTCGCTACTTCTCCTTTCTTGCATTTAGCTTTATACACTAGAGCTATATCCCTCATTGATCTCTACATTGGCGAATCTACCTTGATTCTAGCACCAAAACTTCTTCGCATATAGCATTCAACCTCGTCCGTCATTGTCATGGATATCGTTCATGAATCGTCTGAAAATAATGAAGTCATCACTTGCAAGGCCAAGTCCATGTTCGGGTCTCCTCTTCATGACCAGACTCTCATAGAACCCTCAAAAACTAAAGATACGCGCCAAAAATCTACTTCGGGTGCATCAGCAACCCTGCCAAGCAAGAGATTGTACCTTCGCAACATGACGCCGAATGTGCCGAACAAGGCAATCTACTTGCAACTGCGCTCTCACAGTGGTAATGATGAGCATGACCTGCCTTCAAAGAAGACTACAAGCATGATGCAGGATAACTCGGGTCCCATCATGCTGAACTCAATCATTACAGGCATACCAAAAACGGATTGGGCTTCGCGATCTTTGCTGTCAGCTCGCCACCCAATTGCTGTTCCGGAAGTTAAAAAGAGCCGGTTCGAGCGTCCCATGTTGGTGTCCAAGGCCGCTCCTTCACTCGGCCCTCGATCAAAATCTACAGTTGTTCCACGATCAAGAGACATTACGAAATTTGATGATTCTGGCCCTCCCTTGCCTCCGAGTAAACTTCGACGGACTACTTCGATGATCACGGAGCCTTCAACTGCAAACATCGTTGCTTCGTCGGACCGATTTATCCCATCTCGTCATAACTCTACTTTGGGTAAACTCACTACTCGGGCACTGAATCCTCTCCCCAACGCGTCCCCGGAAACACACATCGAAGCACAAACCTCAAAGATATATCAGCATCATGTAGCTGAAGCTTGCGGCCTTGAGATGGGTTCGCGCGTGCTCCTCTACCAGCCTGCCCCACCGGCGCGCAAATCATCAGCCAATTTGTTCTCTCACTTGTCTGCAAACTCTAACATATATTCGCTGACTTCATTATCGGGCTTGACCAACATTATGGGCAAGTCCTTATCGCCCGTAGCTGCGGCTGCTCGAGCAAAAAAAATTCCAACCGGACCTGACCGTGTTCTTGATGCACCGGCCTTGGTTGACGATTTCTATCTCAATTTGTTGGCATGGTCCCTGACTAATCTTCTTGCAATTGGGTTAGAGGATGCCGTCTACGTTTGGAACGCCTCCACCGGTTCGGTGGGTCTTTTGTGTGAGTTGCTGAATAGGACTATCGCAACCTCCCTCCGATGGTCTGATGACGGATCGTACATTTCGATAGGTAGAGACGATGGCAACGTCGAGATCTGGGATATCGAGACAAACACGAAGTTACGAACTCTCAACTGCGACAATCATCAGACCAGAGTGGCTCTGTCAGCTTGGAACCGCCACATACTATCAACGAGCTCACGCGCGGGGACTATCTATAACTCGGATGTCCGCCAACCGAGCCACGTCACCAGCAAGTTTGAGGGTGCACATACTGCAGAGGTTTGTGGGCTCGAGTATAGCAAATCCGGACAGCAGCTTGCTAGTGGCGGTAACGATAACCTTGTGTGTATCTGGGATATCAGGCAAAGTTTGCAAACACAAGGAATTGACAAGGCCCAACCGCTATTCACCAAAACAAACCACACTGCTGCTGTGAAAGCATTGTCATGGTGTCCGTATCAGTCGAACCTACTTGCTACGGGGGGTGGCTCCAACGACAAGTCAATCAACTTTTGGAACACCACAAGCGGCGCCCGAGTCAACACAATTGAGACTGGCTCTCAGATTAGTTCGTTGAATTGGGGATATGCTGCCGGAACGGGCATGGAAATCGTGGCTACTCATGGGTTTCCCACAAATAATATTTCCCTATTCAATTACCCTACATTACAGAAGACGGGATTAATCCAAAATGCACATGACTCTCGCATTCTTGGTGGCTGTTTGAGCCCAGACAGGTTGACCTTAGCGACGATTGCCGGAGACGAGAGTTTGAAGTTTTGGTCTCTATTTGACTTGTACAAGCCGAAGGCAAAGGCGAGCTCGCGCGATGCTGCTGGCGACGCATGCAGTGAGGATCAGAAAGATCTGCCTAATATCATGTCTCATGACGATAGTAACATTAAAATGATGCATATACGTTAAAACTTTCCAAAGATATTCACGTCCTTTACGCCACAGGTGTTTTGTGGCTTTTATTAACATTCGCGATCTGTTGATAGTTTCTGAATTTTGAGTCTGCTTTCGACAAGTGTTCCGCTCATTAGCAGAAGAGTGCTCTTCCGTCACAGGATCTCTCTGGCTTTAGAATAAACAGCTCGTCTTTTTAAACGATTGCACTTTTAGAGCTTGACTCTACAGTCTACTTGAATGGAATCATTGCATTTAAAAACACTGATTGGATTTCGATAGACATATGATTCGTGTGTGGATATTTTTAGAGCACGATTGCATTCAAGGCGGCGCTCACGTCCCCTGAATTGTATTCCTCTTTGTTTAAATTGGCCAAGTCAGCCACTGGTCGCTCCGCTTGTGGTGTGATTCTGAAGGCGTGTCTAGATACGGGGGTATCCCAATCATTGATAGCTGAGTGCACTGAACGACGATTATCCCAAATAGTCACGGTATTAGGTTCCCAGTTGGCACGCAATTGCAAATCATGAGACGATTCAATGAGGTTCAACAAAAAGTCCAACAAATAACGGGACTCTTCCTCTTTCAACTCGACGATCCGACGAGAAAAAGGTCTATTCAAGAAAATCGCCTTCTCTTTGGTGACAGGGTGAACTCTGACCAAGGGATGGATGTTGGAAACAGGGACACGTCGCTCGATCCCACCCTGCGACCTCGAGTTCGACGCCTGGTCAGCCGAGGTATGTAAGACGTGGAGTCCTTCGAGACGCTTTTGGAATTCTGGTGATAAGCGTTTATGTGCTTCGACAGTATCTGCGAAAATTGTATCACCGCCGGCTTCCGGACCTTCAAGGACTGAAAAAAAGGTGATCCCTGGTGGCTGCAACTCGTACGATACGTCAGAGTGCCATCCAACATTATTGTTTCGATTGGCGAAAATACGGCCAAACTCCGATTTCTCGGGGCGGCGGTATGTGATGTGAAGTTCAGGTACTCCCTTGGGAGCACCAGAGGTGGGATGGATGTGCAAGCGGCCAAAGTGGCGGCCGAAATCAGTCGCAAACCGAGGACCCTTTGAGGCGAAATTTTGGTTGCGAAAAACAGCGACACCGCGCTGAGCGATGAAGAGGGCTAGTTCATTTTTTCCGCTTTCATTCAATTCCAGCAATTGAACGTTGAACACCTCAGTACCAAACTTGGGAGTGATATTCTTTGTTTGGAATCCCGAATTCGCGGGGAACAAGTTTGGGAAGCTAGCGTCTGCGAGGAGGCCAGGATCATTGTACTTGAAGAAGGTGAGTGGACCGTATTTTTCGGACGGGTCCCATGTCGGCAAAAAGTCAGGAGCATGAGACTTTGCACGAGCCTTTGCACTTACCGTGAGTAGCCCATCCTCATCAACTTCATCGATGTTCTTGTCGAAATGTGTGTCGTAATTGCCAAAACGGGCTGCAATAGCTGAAACCATAGTGTAATGATACTGATGTGACGAGACTTTTAATCCAAAACTTGATCAAAGTATTTATACGCGATCAACCGGGGTAACCACAGGCTGCTAAAGCCACCACAGTATTTGTAATGTCCCGTTCGGCGCCTGACCGATTCCTCAAATCTCCACAGTTTTTGCAATCAGTACGCGGGGGGTGTGGCTCGGGCAGGATGATTCACGTGATCCGATTCAATGTGGCTCGAGCTCCACACTTTCTGCATTGCACTGAATCTAGGCTCGCCGTTCTAGGAAGTTGCAACCGCTAGTTGGAATAGGACAATGCATATTCACGAGGATCAATGAATATGAGCAAAACCGTGGCTTGTATGAGGAAGCACTTGTGCGGCAAGGTGCGACTCTACCCGCACAGCAACATTTGAGGGCAAGCAGGTTCTATTATGGTCGGGGCATTTTCTGATATTGAAACGCGTTCTCTAGCAAAAAAGAAATTATTTGACCATCATCAGAGTGACCATTTTACTCAGCTAGTTAAGTAGTATTGAGTATCTGTTAAGTTGCGCTTGACGACTTTTGCAACCATAGCGATCACGTGCGGTGGTTTTTGATCGTGAGGCCTCGCCCAGGGCTTCACTCAGCGGGGGTAGGGGCTACAGACACCGGCTTGTGTATCTTAACTGATTGCCGGTCGTACCCAGATGCCATCTGAAAGACCCCCAACCAACACTCTTGTCATCACAAACGTGAGCGAACAAGTTTTACGCGATCCGAGCGAGTTGATGTCGTATATTGCCACGGCCGCCTCTTCCACGACACTTGAATTAGTCTCGTTACCCAGGTTAAGTCGTCTAATTCTAGTCTGTCGATCAATAGAAACTGCTATCCGATTAAAGTCATTGATACATGACTCCGACCAATGGAAGTCTTTGATTACATCTTTCAGCCTTGCCGATAATGTGATTTCAGATGACGAACAGGGATCATCGGCGACAGGTGTTCAAGGCCGAGAATCTGAGGCACCCAGGACACACAATGAAGTGTCGGATCACCTTAAGCATCTGGAATTGAGTGACCACTGTGCCTTTCTTGAACTACCGCTGCAGGAAGGCTCGAGAAGATTTCTCATCTCTCCACCAGTGTCACCTCCTGCAGATTGGAATTATTGGGACAAGGTCGAAGAAGGACCAAACACAAAAGCAGTCCATTCGCCGGATCAATTATCACACTTATTATGGGAACGTCTTGGAGGTCTAGATGGGGCTACCGCATGCAAGTATCGTGAGGAGGCCGAGCTCGAGGAACACGATTCAGCTACTACTGGTAGAGAAAATCAGAATGTTAATTCCGGAGAAATTGTTGATATAAGTCATGGCCAAGAGATCTTATTCAGGGACATTCACACTAATATTCCTGCAATTATGCTTGACTCCGTTGATTCAAACACAGCATCCGCCAAGCCATTATCTTCATCGTCATCGGTACCTGGCAGGCCTCTGATGCCCAAAACATCTATGCCCTCATAGTGTATGCAGGACGCACATCAAGAAAAAATGCGATGAGGTTGAAATATTCGGTACTGATTTTGGAGTAGAACACATCGAATACTGACGAAATGACCACTACTAGAACTGCTAAACCCAAGGCGGTGGCCAAGAAGAATGTCAAATCAACAAAGACCGCATCGTCTCCTAAATCAAAGAAGGAGCTGAAAGTGAAGTCCACTACTACAGATGCCACCGAGAAGACCTCGAAGGATACCCCTGCAAAGGAAGCTTCGGACACTTTCAAATCGTTCAAGAAGACTTCTACTGAGCCTTCCATCATAGATTCTGCCGTCGCAACCAAGGCAATTGGAGAATTGTCAAAATTCCTCGCGCGTCAAAGCGAGGCTTCTTCCAGTTCAGAAAAAAAGTCATTGTTTGATGACGAGGACGATCAAACCACAGACAGCAATTCCGTTTACGTTCTGTTCAACACAAAAAAGTTCTACTCTGACAAAATTCAATTCAAGCCGAAGGTTTTATCTTTGAGACATCCCATATACAACCGCGAAAATATCAGAACGTGTTTGATTGTTCGTGATAACTTGGTGCTGACTACGAAGGAGATCGAGCAGCTAGAAGCCGCCAATTTGCCCACCGTTGCCCAGATTTTGCCTATCCTGGTATTAAAGAAGGAGTACAAGCCATTCGAGAAACGCCGCCAGTTATACCGCGAATTCGACTTGTTCTTGGTGGACGATGCTGTCTTAAATTTGATGCCTTCTTTGTTGGGCAAGATCTTTTACAGTAATGGCCGCAAAAAGCCCGCACACCCTATAAGAGTGACTCAACTGACCAGTCCCAAGGAATTGTCCATTGCGACCATAAGCGGCCAAATTGAGAAATGCTTGGGCTCGACCTTTTTCTTGCCCCCTGTAAGCACTAACGTTGTTGTCAAAGTTGGGCACTTGAATGACGCCACCACGCACCAGGACTTGATTGAGAACATCGAAGATGTTGTCAGTACATTTGATGCCAATAGTCTTGTCAGTGTAATGCTCAAGACCACCAGCAGTCCATCCTTGCCATTGTGGTACACCGAAAAGTTGTATGAGGAGTCTGATATTGCAGACCCCGATGCCTCGAACAAGGCCGATGCTGCCGTCGACGCAGACGCATTGTTCGAACAAGGATTACTCGAATTGGCAGGTCCTTCTGAAGTGTCCCAAGCTCTCGGTAAACCCATCAGAGGATCGAAGTCATCCACGACCCAGAATGCCACTAAAGCGTAAGTTAGAATCTCTGTAGATTTTTTATGTACGTGCAAAGAAAAAAATTCCATTTCAAATATTAGACAGCCACCATTAAACGTTATGATTCATGTGGATCATCGCCCACACTCATGGTACAAACACTAGTATGTAAACCCACGTTATTATTCTGGACCCTATTAACCGATCGTAGAACGCTTAGGATTGGAACCGGATACACTGTACATTGTTGGTCGTGATGAGAAGAATGATTTCGTCGTCAACAGTAAAGCCGTATCTCGTCAGCAGCTACGGATCGTCATTGACTCCGTTCCTCCATCGAGTCGTGAAAACACGGATTATGTTACCCCAATCACTATTGAGGTTCTATCGCGTGCCCGCTCCTGTATTAATGGCAACTCCTACAAGCTTGGCAAAGCCGATGCAGCCCCTTTAACACGTCGATTCTCAACCAACGAGCCCCTCCAGATTCTGTTCAAGAACGTCGATGGGAATGAGGATAGTACAGTCACTAGTGTTATAAGGTGGTTTCCGTTCAATGTGGCGGTAGCTGAGCCGCCGCTACTCGGGAAGGTGACCGACATTTCCAATCGAGGCATGGACTTGAGAGTTGCCGACACCATCGAAACCGCCACTCATCTCTTGGCCTCGCCCGATTCCACTGCCCAAATCTTTAAACTCGCGCTCCTGAAGGGACTTCCTATCATAGCGCTAGAGAAGGCTATTGGTGGACAGCAAGTGCAGGAACTCGTCGAAAAATGGCTCCTTACTGAAGCCTACGCGACGAATTATGCTCCTGACCACATATTTCTCGCGCCGCAGAAGAAGAGATCACTGTTGTTGCTGCATATCCATGGCATCATCATCAGTGGCAAAGAAAGCCTGTCGTCTCACAAAGTGGCCATTCAATATTCTGAGTGGATTTGCAATCTTGGGGGCAGTGCGTCTGTGATTCCTGTCGACGATAATGATACTGTCGAAAAAATTGATGATAGAATCGTTGCAGTATGTAATGGTGCCACAAGAGTATTCGTAATGAATTCTCTCTCTGAAGATTCGAGTGTTACGAATCTGATAACAGAAATTTGCAATCAACTTGGTTGTGTGATAACTACGGAAAATGATCTTTTGCAGAATGTCAAGGACATCTCTATCGCTAAGATGAATTTTTTCACCCCAGGCAGTAGAAAGCGACCTGCTCCTGAGCCTGCTGTAGCTCCTTCTATTCGAAAACGAATGCGATACCAGAGAGTTGACAAAATGCATTTCTTTGATCTCGAAAAAAAGGCTTTCGCAGCGGAAGCAACCACAGACCCACCGACACAGCCATATGATAGTATGGATTCTCAAACTCAAAGAGAGATTGGTGATCTGCTGTCGATATCAAAAACAGGTAAATCGACGGACCCATCAAGCTCAAACCTTGATTTGGGATTGAGGAAACAGCGTGCATTGTCGGTCGTGAAAAAAGAGCTCGGGCCGTCGACTTTTTCAGCAAATCTTGAGGCAGTCGTGCCGGAACAAGTCATAACTGAGATGGTCGAGCATCGTCATGACGAAAGTTCAACTCAAAGAGAAAATAATCTGGCCCCAGATCCCAACAATAAGCGAATAGTCGACACTGATACACCAGAAACATCTGCAAAGCGATTCAAACCAGCACTCAAAGTATCATTGGTGGAGGCAGTCAAAAGAGCAAAGGACTCGTCGGTGAAGGAAACAAACAGTTTGTTGGGTTTGGGTGCGACTCAACAATCTCCCCAGAATAACTTGGAACGCGAGTTCAATACTCTCGTGCTTGTGGAGAAAGTTCCCATGACACGGTCGACACCTACAGCCCCGCCGCGAGATCCCAACGAGTATTCCGGTCGCAAGAATTTCAAGAACTTTCGGAAAAATATGGCTCTCAGACCCAACATTACGCGAACATTTATTGAAATGAGTCTGGAAGCTGTCAACAATGAAATAACTTTCGTGAGTGCAGGTCTTCCCAAGAGCATCAAAGGTCTCATGAACGCGAAAAAGCAACTACTGACGGATTTTAAAGGTATCATGGGAAGCGTCAATGGTTACAATGAACCTGAAGAGCTATTCGTGGCCGATAGTGGCAGCGACTATGAAGAAGAAGCGTTGACGTACAATCGACTGGGCAGCAGTGGCGGAACTATCCCGACACGAAACGCATGTGTGCTCCGACTGACGTGCTATGATGATGGTGACGACGACGATGATGACGACGGTTATGGCCAGCCCAAATTCGGATTCAGAACAGTCAGATGAGCTTACATCGGCCCATCTTTCGAAAATACATCATATGGGTTTGAAGTAAGGATTCGGCATTGTTGCTGATCCGCTGCACTGGATAATCACCTGTGATGCAGAGGGTATTTTGTCCAGTTGCACAGTCCACCACATGATTTAGCGGTGGACATGGTTCACTGGTACTATTCAAGTAAAGCTGATTTTCGAATTGAATATATGGCGCGAAAATGCCCAAGGGTGCTGGTAACACTGTGACGATATCTCTTTTCCGGACCACGCGCCAGTATTTGCGATCCTTCATACTTAACGACGCTTCATATCGACTGCCCATAACACTATCCACAAACTCTGTGAAGGCTTCATTTCCCAAAAGTGGCTGACCCATCGTGACAACTCTAGTAGATTCGTAGCCCAAATCGATATAATAAAGTCCAAGAAACACAGCAATTGCACCGCCAAGTGAATGACCCATAATCAAAAGCTCATGGTCAAAGGTATCAAGTTCGTTGCCAAGAACCTCTGAAATTTGATCGAGTGTGTTCCCAAAGTATTTGTAAAATCCTCGATGGACCTTACATTTGCTACCACATTTCCGAACACAGAGTCCAGAGTTTAAATATGGAGTTTGCTCGGCGTCAACATCGGCAAGTGTATCTTCGAAAGATCTGGTGCCTCTTAGA
This sequence comes from [Candida] argentea, assembly GCA_030581555.1. NCBI lineage: Eukaryota > Fungi > Ascomycota > Pichiomycetes > Serinales > Debaryomycetaceae > [Candida] argentea. Next base: position 13,545 of record JAKTTQ010000233.1, read on the forward strand.
GAAACAATAATTGTCTTTTTAGGTTGCGTAGATGAGTCATTAGTGTGGAGAAGATCTGCTGACGTTGTAGCAATGTAGCCGCTGTCGGCATCATCATTATACCATTGATGAATCAAAGTCAAGTTTGGGAATGCGGATGCGCAGCCGAGTCCACACGAGAATGGCTCTTGAATTCGAGATATGGGGGAAATGCAATACGATATGTCGATGAGATGAGCATACGTCTGAAGTGCCGAATAGACGCCAGCATCAATTGAGAATGGAAGGGGGTTTTCATCCAAGAAAACAGATGACTCAACAGTGAGTGAGGAGAAGAACAGAAGGAGCCAAGCCAAGCTGATCGATATTATCTGAAGTGTCGTTGAGTTGTTTGATACAACTCGCATATTGTCCATACCCCAGTGGTTGTGGTTCCCGGTATGATCTCCAAACCAAACGGTATATTGGAGCGGAAACGCTGATTTTCGACTATTTTATTTTCGGATGCTCAGATTTTGCAGCCAAATTCAACACGCCCTGACAATCAGGTCGAATCATCCCATGATTCGATGAAAGTGACCACTGCGTATGCTGCCCCGATGCCTCCGACCGCGGACAATAATATTCCGATTTGAAGAGTGAACAGGATACAGGTACTGATAATGCGTCTTGGTGAAATCTTGACAGTATTGGATCGCGTCATCGTCCATGCTAACACAACCATGATCAATATCAATACCATTTTTAACCCATACTGCGCAACGGCAAATATGGCAAAGATTCTATCCCACGCTGCATTGAATGATTTGGTCACGCCTCTTATAGCTCCAATTGGTAGAGTCGTTGTTACTTTTTTCACCGCACTTGTTATCACTCTTGTGGTGTTTGCAAATTTGATGGTTAATTGCTCGATGATGTGTCCATGCTGATTTACCATGTCTCGCGTATTTTCGAACGCTTGTGTGATGTTCTGCATTGTCGCGTCGACGAATCGTTTCACTTCAAGTTCATTTTCAAGTAACAAGTCTTTCAAATGGCTATTAGCATTGACTGAGAAGTCGTGGAGAAGGCAATTGAGCTCTTCAGCAACAGAGTTCCGATGTTGCACCAACTCACTGTTTGTGGCTTCGATTATATGGTGGTTTGAGACAGCCATGTCTTTGGATTGATGTAACTTTGTGTTCAAATTATCGACCGCCCATGTGCCATCGGTGATCGCTGAGTTCATGAAAGAAGATAATTCGTCTAGGTGCGAAAACATATCCTCAGATTCTGTATCCCAAGTTGACACGAGCTGGGCTATTTTCGTGTGTAAAGTATCGACTCCATCCGTGCTTGCTTCAACGCTATCGCGTAATGCCAGGAACATCTCCTCCAAGTTACTGATCCCTTGTTGTGTCGCTACAAGAGTATCGTCATGCGATTTCTGCTGATAATCGAATATCTTAATTGTTTTGTTCCAAATTCCATCCAAGTCCAGGCTGTAGGAAGCAGATTGGGCGCTCTGCTCCTGCTGAAACTGTTGTTGCTGCTTTTTTATGGTTGCCAATGTGTCAAGCATACTTTGGAATTTTATTCGCATTGTGTCCATTGCTTCATTGGATGTGGACGCAGATGAGGTCATTTCGTCATGGAAATCCCGGTATAATCGAGTGATGTTTTGAAACAAATCAACAATCTGATGCTTTTCGTAAGGTAATGCTTGTTGATGACATATCGTTTGCACCTCACGATAATTTCCGCTAAACGTTGTCCAATGTTGAGGATGCCGTTCCAAACTTTCAATACAAGAGTCCAAACCATACTCAGAATCAATATCGTCGCATTGGGGGGGGTAGGCGACATGAGAGACCCGGAACTCGCATAATGATAATTTAGCAGCGATTTTCCGACGGATATGGGGATCAAGAGAGCTGACGCCCCCTTCAATGCATAATGGAAGGATAGGACCCAATGCTTCAATTTCACAAAAGGTTTTCTGAGATAGCAAAGCGATGGACTGAGAGTCGCTGTCCCTGTTTCCATGAACTGATTTCTCTATGTGGTCCGGATATGAGGAATCCCCTGAATGGAACAAATTGACATTATGAGACCACACATAAGCCTGTGGTAGTAGTAATGATAATGAAATGACTTTTGCATTCAACATTGTGAGAGCGAGCAAAAAATTTCGCAGCCATGAGATTTTCTTCCACTGGGCGAGCACAACGATATATAGGTGTCATGACCTGAAACATCCATGAGACTCTTTCTGAACCAATGAAGGAGGAGACCCAAAATAGTTATGGAATGAGGTTTCTCATATCTGAAGAAGCACGGATGGGTATCGCTCTCTCTGCAGACCCCGAGACCTGATGCAAGGTCACTACGGCCGGTGGTGATATTATATAAGCCACCTATACAGGCTCTTTTCCAGTCAGTGCCATACATGGCGGTCTTAATGCAGCGAGGGATGTCTGTGAGCCTGTGGAGATGTTGGAGACGGCATCGATTCTTCCTGACGTCATGCAGTCGACTCCAAATTGATGAGAGGACTCATTTATTCGATGGTGAGCGATTAACAGATATTCAAAACAACGAAGCAATCCGTGATGCACCTGCTCTAGATGAGGCAATCAAATTTTATCATACAATCCCTCACCCTTCAGATGTGGCCGATATATTGACCCGAGTCTACCCCAAAGACATCCTTGCCACCATTCTATCACGAGATCAGACCTTCATGGGGTCTGATCACAGCGCCCAGATGTTGAACTCCGAACATCAGAAATCCCCCATCAAACTACACTTTGGGAATCTCGCATATGCATGGCTTAAAGATTTCAATGTCAAAGGCTCGGGCTCGGGCTTGAAGAATTTCGACCCGATCATGATTCGCCTGTCGAATTCGCAAATAGAGAAAAAGATTGCTGATGGTCTCAGGGAATATTTAGAAAATGGGTCCAACGTGCTGACCGTTGAGGAAATAGATGCATTTGTTGAATTTATTGATGCATACCGATCCAACTCCAAACCGTCTGCTCTATTATTTATGCAACGAGATCAGAGATCCGTTATCACCGTGGGCGAAGTGGTGAACTTTTTGGCTCAATACTTCGCGCAACAGAACACCGACACATTTCCGAACTTGGTTTCATATGCTTGCTCCCCACAAGCATCACTCACCTCTGCAGATTTGAGACAGTCGATCGAGAAACTACTCGACATTATCCATAATTTACCATCTGAGAAGCGGAACTTATATGTTGCCTCGTTAGCAAAGAGTCTATTCGAGGAAGTGACATCTGCTCAGTTACTTGTGCGAGTCCATTCAAAGAGGCTCGATGATTTCGCTCGAGACTTGGCTGGAAGTGGCAACGGCACTCTTGCGCGGAAAGTTTTGGGTATAATGGTCGAACAACAAGGAGTGTATCCAAGTGCTGACACAATGGACTCTTTCTGGCAGGTCTATGCCGAATCATTTGCTGGAAAATCGAAAGCAGAGGCTATCTGCTCATTGACTACTCTCAAGCCTGTAATGTTTCATCATGGTGCGTCTGCTTATAACGTCGAAGTACTTTTGCGTTACTTTGTATCTTGTACCCAAGAGCTTGAAAGATGCATGTATTTCATTGAGCAAAGCAAAGATGCGAAGCAGTTGCTCGCACAGTTTCAAACTCGGTTTGCTGAAAAATTATTAGACATACATCGCACGACTGTCAGCACGCCGATCGAGCGTGCCTTGGAGCGCACGCAACTTGCAAGAGCATTTGCCATTAAAAACAAGATCCCGCTCACGGAGGGAACTAGGAATCTTTTGGAACATGGAGTCTGAGGTAGACTAGAGTATATAATAAAAACACACTTCATCCATTCTACAGAAATCGCACGCCTTCAATAATGTGTACTACCTGAAGCTGCCCTATGACTACCATAAGCAATGGTGTAACATGTACCAAATCTAGAATCAGGTATTGATATCTCTCAAGTGCGGATATCGTGGGGGCTTTCCTTTCCTACTTGTTGTACCGTGGAGTGGATCCTGTACACTAGCTCGGTGTCTTGAACCTCGTTGATATAATTGCCACGGCCCTGGGGAATTCCGTCTCGGCGTTAAACAAATCCATAAAAGATAGAATTTGTGACACTGAGACGGATTCGGCGGGCATGCAGTTCTTGCAGATCCCCGGAAGTGGTGGCGGAATATTTCATAGACCTTTTGAGGGCCCTTTTGCGAGCGGAATCATACAACGGTCAAGGCCATCTTTTGTTACAGGTGGTGGCGGCCTTCAGTAGTGGGAGGCTGTAAGAATTGGAGAGGAATATCATCATCATATTGAATAACAGAAAAGTAGCTCTCTTCATCGCCATATGCATCTGTGTCGCTGAGACTGTCTTGACTTTGAGAGTACAGGACATTGTGTGAACCATTTCGGCTGAAACGGCTGGAATAGCTCTGTGGCCTGTAAGGTAGATCCAGAGAGTCCATGCCATTAGCGAAAACATAAAAACCATCGTCACTCGCAGAATCAACGAAAAGTGAGTCGATCACAGATATGGGTCTGTGGCCATACGCGTGATCCTGGCGATCGTACTTATCAATGTTGCGCTTCCAGATGACTGTGCGGCGCATGAAGCATAGCAAAGTCACAATGATGGAGAATATGATTATCGGAATAGCCTGAATCCATATCAAGACTCCCAAGTGTGGGGTGAATAGAATGGCATCGGCCAAAAACGCCAAGAGAGTGGAGAAGAAAGAAAGTAATGAAAATGCGAATGCCAAATTTAAATAAGGAACAGAATTGAATTTGCAAGAGCTGGTTTCAGCTACTGGAACTTCCGTTGGTTGAGATTGAGCATGCAGGTTCGAAGGAGATGAAGCGCTATTGTTGCGCCTCCATCTCCATCGAGTATATGTTTGCATAATAATGAGCGCTGCCAACGATAAAGCGCTCATTTCAGAAGTGGCGAAAGCCACCACGTGCATAATTAGAAGCTGAGATACAGCATGAATGGTTGGAGAGGGCAACATATCCCCGACATAGACATCGAGGGAGTCGAGGGGGCGGGTCAAGTTAATGGTGCCATAGCCAACACTGACAGGAGAACACCAGTCATCTTCTACGTCGCAGATTCCAAATACACCAAATGCAAAATTATTGTGTCTAGAAAGGGTGAGATGGCGTGAAGGCCGTGAGACGGGGACTGTCACGACCGGCATCAACTGTACTGTCGCACACAACACATTCAACACATAGAGAATCAACAATATCGTAGCCATACTTGCAACGTATACGCATCTGACCAAAAGATCTGGATTCCAGACTCCCTAGATCCTCGATCTGCGTTTCGTATAGTATTGCTTGACGGTTAAACTCGCCCTCCTTCAAGATGGAAAATGCACGTGCATATCTCAGCATCCGATGACGTCATCGGAGGCATCACGTGTGAAGACACCATTAAAATAATATTCGTGGGGACAGCTTTCAAGGGACCCAAGGGCTGAAATGGCCCGGTGAATGCGACGGCTGTTACGACTTGCATCCGTTGGTATTTTGGCATTGAGTTTCGTATTGGTATTCTATACGAAGCTGTTGAAATCGTTCGGTAGTGCATCTTTATCTCGATTCAGAAATCAACCTATTGTCATGACTTCAACTTACCCGTACGCTAAAGAACTAGAGATCGCGATATTGGCGGTGAAGAGAGCTTCTGTCTTAACTAAACGCTTGAGTGATGCTATTGCCGCCACTCAAGCTTCTGGAACTCACACTAAAGATGATAATTCTCCTGTGACTGTTGGTGATTATGCATCGCAGGCGCTCATCAACCACGCAATCAAGTTGAATTTTCCCAACGACGAGATCGTCGGTGAGGAGGATTCTGACGTTCTTCGTGAATCAACCGAGGAGGGGAAAGCTCTTTCCAAGAAGATTGTGGACATTTTGCAATTGGCTCAACAAGAGACTAGTTCTTTTGACGAACAGATTGGAACCCTAGACGATTTGTCAAAAATCTACGACAGTATTGATCTCGGCAACTCGAACGGTGGCTCAAAGGGCCGTTTTTGGGCATTAGATCCCATCGATGGTACCAAGGGGTTTCTCAGGGGTGATCAATTTGCCGTATGTTTGGCGCTTATCGAAGACGATAAACCTGTTCTTGGTGTAATCGGATGTCCCAACTTGCCTGCCAACGTCCACTCCAATCAAGACCAGTCTGGCATTGTCGGCGGCTTGTTTTCCGCAGTGGTCGGACAAGGCTCTTACTATACCAGTCTCTTCAATAATGGAGGATTTGTTCCCCTCCATGCACAAGAGCGGATTCACATGAAACAAGAAACTGACCCGTCTTTGTTAAAGGTTGTTGAAGGGGTTGAGAAAGGACATTCGTCACACTCCACCCAATCTCAAATCAAAGAAGAGTTGGGGTTCAATTCACAATCTGTCCAAAACCAAACAATCAACATGGACTCTCAGGTGAAATATTGTGTGCTTGCAAAGGGACAAGCCGATATCTATTTGAGGTTGCCTGTCAGTGACACTTACCGTGAGAAGATCTGGGACCATGCTGCCGGCAATGTTTTGGTCTATGAGAGTGGTGGACAAGTTGGCGATGTCAATGGAACCCCTCTTGATTTCGGACAAGGCCGCACTTTGAATTCAAAGGGCGTGCTCGCAGGGAACAGAGCCATTTTCCCCAAAGTCGTTGATGCTGTAAAGTCGGTCCTTGAATCCTAACTTAAAACACTATAAAGACATCTATTGACTTTGAGCTGTATTTCAAAACTTACTCAAGATCACAATGATGCACATGTTATATCTACAAGTTTCTATAGTAACAATCGCCCTGATTTCTAAGCAGTTTATCAACATCGCAGCTCATCTTAAAGTCTATAAGTGTGCGCACAAAGTTCCTTCTATAAAGCTTCTGTGAAAACATTACTCTGCGACACTAACCTTACCAGTCCCAAGAATATGCGGCGCGATTTCCTGAAGCCAACTCAATTCGATCAGCGAGCATGTTCTCCCATATCCCTTGCTGGTGTAGACGTATTCAATATACATGATCCCATCCAAATTAGCCTTACCAAACAAGTTTGAAGACGGATGAATGCTGATGAGTTGGCCTGTCGCAAATGTTCGATATGATCGGTCAGGCATCCCCACGGCCGTGTTGGTGATGTAACCTTTCAAAAAAGATTTCAAGATCGCAGGGATATCCAAGGAGCGTCTTTCAGATGCACCCTCAAAGTCAGCATCTGCCTCTGCCAGATCTCCAATGTTGAGCTGGGATTGTACATGGCGGATTGTTTTTGTTTTCGCCTCGCTATCCAAAGACTCGTCCTGTTTGATGGTGGTGATCATATAATCCTTGAGCTGTTGTCTCACTTTGAGCACATTCTTGAACCCCTTATAACTAAACTGCATTTCCCTACACCAGTTTTTGGCCTCAGGGACGCTAGCCAGGATTTCTTGGAAATAATCAAAGTATTCCTTCAACGCAATCAAGTCGCCAAATCGACATCCCTGCGGACAAAACTGGCGCCTGCGGAAATTGAGCTCGTCACGCAACTCATCATTCTCTCTTCCCCCATTCAATATCAAATTGTCCACCGATAAACATGCCACAATATCGATAACGGGCGCCAACGCCTTCAAGTCCATGGCAGAGATCAAAACAGCCGAAAGCTGGGGCGGTAGAGGCAACACTGCCATCTTCAATCCCAATGGCGTTATCTTTCCTGCATCCCCAAGAGCGCCCAACGAGTACAAGGTTTTGAGGGCGCTCAATATCGAGTTCCGGCCAGGATGCTCGAGCCACGTCCAGTTTAATAGATCGTTAACCCCCATCCTCTTTAGTGTCAACACTGGCAAAGTGATATCATTACGCATGATTTCCGATTCTTGTTGCTGAGGCAAACGCTCGCGATACACTTTTTCCAGATAAAGTCGAAATACTTTACCTTCACTTTCACGACCAGCACGACCGGCCCTTTGTTTCGCAGATGCTTGCGATATGGGTGTAGTCAACAATGATGATAAACCCAACTGGTGTTTCCATACCTTGACTTTCCGGAGGCCGGAATCGACCACGTACTTGACACCTGGAACTGTGATTGAGGTTTCGGCAATATTCGTTGCCAAGATGATTTTACGTCGACGTTTAGCGAGTGGCTCAAAGATCTTGGCTTGTTGGGCAGGAGAGAGAGCTGCATACAAAGGAAGAGGGACCATTAATGGCGCATCTTTGGGTAAAGCCGGCGCGAGTTGATTCAAAATGTTCACGCAGTTATCGATTTCCTCTTGACCGGGCAAAAAGCACAATACATCTCCAACAGGTTCCGAGCGGTTCAATTGGACTACGGTGCGGACCATGACATCAACGATCGCCTCGGCCGAGTCAGAAAGGTAGTGTTGCAGGACCGGGAACATTTTTCCCTCGACGAATAAGATGGGAGCTCCACCAAAGAAGGCACTGAACAATTCTGCATTTAAGGTGGCGGACATGACGATAACTTTAAGATCTGGCCTACTACCAGATACGACCAATTGTTTCAAGAAACCCATTATAAGATCGGTCAAGATAGTACGCTCGTGTGCTTCATCCAAGATTATCGTAGAATACTTTGACAACTTCTGGTCGATCATGAGCTCGCGTAGGAGCATACCATCTGTCAAATACTTCAACTTTGTGCGTCTTGAGTCGGTGACATTGGAGAATCGCACCTGGTAACCGACCTCATCTCCCAAAACACAGCCATATTCCTCGCTTACACGAGCTGCCAATGAAGCAGCAGCGACTCGTCTAGGCTGAGTCACTGCAATTTGCTTTTTGTTGATAGGCATCAAGAACTGTGGGATTTGAGTCGATTTACCGGAACCGGTCTCACCGATGATTACCGTTACCTGATTCCGTGATATGTAGTTGACGATTTCGTCTTTATGCTGGAAGATTGGTAAAGTTTTGCGGATTTCATAGAGAGAATTAGCACGCTGGACCAATTGTTGGGTGTTTGCGTGGTTTGAAAAAGAAAAGGAACTCGACTCGAAATCCTCTTCATCATCTTCATCATCGCTATAGAATGAAGCATGTTTTGAGCGCTTCCTCAGTGATTTTCCACGAGGTTCCGCTGATTTTGCTTCTACTGAAAGATCTTCAGGGGCATCATTCTTGGTCTCGATCTCTGTGTTTTTGGCATCGCTGGAGATGGAGAGATTTTCACTTTCGAACGGAGGAGATGGTTCTAAGTTGGTGGGTACCGCCAGTATCAAGGCATCCAGCACGACTGTGGGAGGAGCGACTATATGGGTCACGGTATCGTCATCATCAAAGACAAATTTCTTATTACTCTTTGCCGATGCGATGGGGGATGAAGCAGAATGCTCATCTTGAATGCTATTTTGCAGATCAGACAGTTTCCCGCCTCTGCGCCGCTTCCTCTTTTTCAGGACATTTGCAGCTGAAGGGGGTGCGCCACCAACAGGCTGTGAAGTCATATTGTAGGGCGAAGAGGTAGCGATTTGCCAATATCATCAAGGCGTCTCTCACATGCGCCCTGAGAGGAAAAAAGATATCGCATCCGTTGGAATTTCGCCAGGAAGCCCGGGACGCTACGCAAAATGTCTATTGCTATCGCTAAGAGGCTTCCATTGCGATCCAGTATCTATGCAACAGTCGTCTCTTCGTCATTGCGATATTCCACCATTTCCACCGCAATTGAAACCCCAGAAACTGTCACTATCGTCCCTCCTGTAAATATCTTGGCCAATCTTCATGATCATTCCTCAGACACTTCTGCTTCCCTTGTGGGACACTTACAATCTCGCTCTCTCGTAGAGACTCTTTCAAGTGATGATCTCCTCACTCTTACTGATCGATCCGACCCGTCTTTTAATCCGGAAAAATTGGCCTTATACTGTGGTGCGGATCCTACGGCCCAATCCCTCCACTTGGGGAATCTCCTACCCCTCATGGTCTTGCTACATTTCAATTTGAATGGTCATAACGTGTTTGGCTTGGTAGGTGGCGCCACTGGCGCTGTGGGTGATCCCAGTGGCCGAGATACAGAGAGAACTCCTATTTCGGACTCGGATCGGTCAGATAACGTTTCCCGTATTCAAAGTCAGATTCAGCAATTTCTCGTCAATGGTAAGGAATATGCTCGCTCTCGGAACTTTCCTGTGAATGAATCCGGTCAAATTGTATCGGTCAACAATGCTTCATGGTGGGAGGGCATTGGATTTTTGAGTTTCTTATCGCTGTACGGCCGTCACATCCGCATTGGGTCCATGTTGGCTCGCGATTCAATTCTGTCCAGGCTTAAGGGCCAACAAGGTCTCGGATTCAATGAGTTTGCTTATCAGGTGTTACAAGCATACGATTTCTGGCATTTATTCAGAACGTCGAAAGTGAATGTTCAGGTAGGTGGTAACGATCAGTGGGGTAATATCACGGCTGGCATTGACTTTATCTCCCGCGTCCAACGTGGTGAAGGCTCAGATCTCCTGGCTCCTGCTTTCGGTATGACCGTTCCACTCCTCACTACTCCTAGTGGTGAAAAATTTGGCAAATCAGCCGGGAATGCCATTTTCATCGATAGCGCGCTTACCAGTCCCTACCAAGTATACCAATACTTTATCAATATTCCTGATACTCTAGTCTGTCGTCTTCTCAAAACATTCACGCTCTTGCCATTGGCCACTATTGAATCTGAAGTGATGGAAACTCATGATGCCGATCCAGGTATCAGGTACGCTCAACGAATTTTGGCGAGAGAGGTGGTCGATTTGATTCATGGCAATGGGACCGGTGATCAAATGGCATATATTACGGGATTCTTATTCCCCACCCCAAACCAACCATTCAATGATGAGATCAGCGCCGAAAGACTCGTGGAAAACTTTGCCAAGTCAGGGATTCTTCAAACAATCCCCCTTTCGGAATTCGGGTCCACCGATATCAAGCTCAGCGCTCTTCTTGCGAAAGTGATGAAGAAATCGAAACGTGAGACCAAAAATTTGATTAAACTGGGAGGTGTTTATTTGGGTTTGGAAAGAAAACAAATCGAGGACCCGGAGGATGTCATTTTGTTCGACCCTGAGAACCACTTGATCGAGAATCGTTTGTTGCTTGTTCGCGTCGGTAAGCAGACGTATCATGTTGTGGTTGTTGAACCGTGAATGAAATATAAAACAACGCATATAGATTGACTCTGGAAACCCCAGTGACGTCTACAACACTAACCAAAAACAAGAAACCATAAACCTCTTGCCACGCGTCAGCGAGAGCACTGTAGAGAAGGATGGCGATTTCTCATTTGGATTTCCGATATGTGCTTCCTTTGCAAACCGAAAGGGCTAGCTCAAAACATTTAGTCGTCAATGACTTAACAATGCATTGGGCGCGCTCTGGTTTGATATACCATGCATGGCAGGCAATGCTCATGTATAGATGTAAAGAACTTGATTGAATGTCAAGGTGCACATCGGTATGACGTCATAGCTACTACTGACATCATTTTTTCCCAGTCCAGACCAAAATCAGACTTGGTCAGTGGGCTGTAGCAATCTTTTCCTCTCAGTTAGTGACACATCAGACGACTTCCCCTACCGAAACACAAATGAGTTCATTCTACGATTTAGCACCTTTAGACAAGAACGGTAAGCCCTTTCCGTTCTCCGAGCTCAAGGGCAAGGTGGTCCTTATTGTGAACGTTGCTTCGAAATGTGGCTTCACGGGCCAGTACAAGGAGTTGCACGATTTGGAAGTACAATTCAAGGACACTGACCTTGTGATATTGGGATTCCCCTGTAATCAATTTGGTTCGCAGGAGCCAGGATCGAATGATGAAATCGCATCGTTTTGCTCGTTGAACTATGGAGTTGAGTTCCCAGTTTTGGCCAAAATCGATGTCAATGGCGATAACGAAAGTCCCGTATACAAATGGTTGAAGAGCCAGCAGAGTGGACTTTTTGGATTGCGCCGTATCAAGTGGAATTTCGAAAAGTTCTTGATCGATAGAAATGGCAAGGTCGTGGGTCGTTGGGCATCCACCACCAAGCCCAAGTCGTTGGCTGGTGATATCACCAAGTATTTGGAGTCCAAGGCCTAGAGTTGTGGCAGTGGAGAAATGTCACCTTTAATTTAATAAATTGTACCATGAAACCAAAGGGAGCTAAGTAATTAATATCATTTCAAGCTCTTTCGACAGAAGGCGTAGTCGGAAAGTGATCTCGAACGAGACCATTAAAGATCCTCGTGGCTATGTATCATACCAGAATAACCAACCAACGATCGATGTTAGGACCCTCCACTATCTTGTGAGAGTGTATGTTTCACATGCGGGCCAAATACGCGAGCCCCGCTGAAACTTTATAAAGGCGGTGACAGGGGTATTCACGAATATTATGCGACACAAAGTAATGTGTTGGCCCCGTGAAACCCAATAAAGGATGGGTGGCAATGATCTAGATCAGCAAATTGCATCATTTTACATAAGAATAACCAAAACCGAGACACTCGTATAATTCTGTGGAATATCCGATTCCGACGGAAGCCACCACCACCACATCGGGGTTTTGTTGCCCCACAATTATGAGCTAACATAGGAATACATGGTCAGCCCAACTGACGTTCTCGAACTTTGTATGAGCTCGAGAAAGATTTGGCTAACCCCGCATATCTTTCTACGGACGACGATTCTCTTCTTTCCCCAAAACGGCTACTGAATCAACAAAGTCGCTGGGACCTACTCCCCTCCCAAGCCCCCAGCATTTTGCTGGCTCACCTCCGACCACCGGCCCTCTTGGCACAAGCACCGGGGCCGGTCGGATATTCGGCCTGGACCTTTCCCAAACCGGCCGAAACCGGGGCTGGCGCTATCGCACGTGATGCTTGGGTGGGTTGTTGGGAGGTGGATTGTGACTTCCACGACCGTCATTTGTTCGCGCCCGCATTCCAGGACGCCTCGCCCATAATAGGGGCCCCCACCTTTCCCGTTCTAGTATTCATATCTGGTATATAGAGGTGGAACCCCCCTCCACTCTGATAACACTTTTTCTTTGATATTCGTTTTTATCTTTCCCAAAATCCATCGATCGTATCACACTGGCTCTATTAGCGCATTGCTTATCAGCTTTTGTTCGAATAGAGATTTCATAAGCTCACCCTCCAGCTTCATTGCTTGCTCGTGATCTTCTCGCCGTGGTGTCTTTACTCTTCTTCATTCATCGCTCGAGTGTGTTCTAGTTTGACTGCTCGTCCAATTCACACTGTGAGACACTCAACTTGATCCTCCCGAGTTAGCTTTCGATACTGTTCCATTTCTCTCTCTTTTTTTTCATTTTAATTAGTCCTTGATTTCTCTTATCTGGGATGTCTTCAATCACTCAATCAAATACGATGACTCGTCCATTTTCGGAATATGAAGCCTTCATCAATAGCGAGCATAGTTTGTCTTCGCGATATTCTTTCGTTCGCTCTCTTCAACTGGGTGCTTTTGGAAGCGTTTGTCAGGCTTATGACTGTTTGTTGAACGTGGATGTCAGTATAAAGTCCGTCCTCAAAGTTGACTCTGGCAATCATCTGCTGAGTGAGCGCTCGGCAACAGAAATTGCTCGTTTAGAGATAAAGGCATTGCAAACATTGACTGATAATGAAGATTCAAACGTTTGCCAGATGCTTGACTGCTTCGAGACTTCCTCTCATGTATATTTGGTCCTTGAGTTTTGTGCTAAAGGGGACTTGTATGATTTGGTACATTCTCGTACTTTGACTATGCATGAGGTTTTGAAGCTTTCTCGTCAGCTTGGCGATGCAGTCTTGTTCAGTCACTCGCGTGGTGTCTATCATCGCGACATCAAGCCTGAAAATGTCTTGATTGACGCAATGGGAAACTTCAAACTATGTGACTGGGGCTTGGCTAGCTTTGAACAGTATAGCTCTGAATTCGATGTTGGCACAGACCGCTATATGGCCCCCGAATGCTTCTTACGAGGATCAGATGGTACCGGCCGCGTCGTGGACAAGTACGACTGTAAGAGTGCTGATTATTGGTCGGTGGGCATGACAATGCTCGCGGCCATTTTCGGACATGCCCCTTTCCGGGCCCCACAACCAGACTCGGAATGCGGTATCAAGGATGATACGAATTTCAAGAACTTTGTTCTTTACAATGATCGCCAAGTACTTTACGATATTTACCCCAGCATGAACCTGAACTGCTTTGATATTATCACAAAGTTGTTGTATTGCGGATCGAAAGATGACGACTCGGAGGCGTTCAAGCAACGTCTGGCCTTACGTGACTTGCGCTCGTTCATTTCCGAGTTGGACGCAAATTGGATCTATGGTCTTTTGGTGGACGACAGTTTCGAGACTGCTAGTTCTTCGTCCCACTTCAAGACAAGTGATGTGTTTGATATGGATCACGATGACTTGTGGCAAGAGAATTATGATGCGGAGAAACTCGATGAAGAGTGCGATGCGGAACCTTTCGGCGAAGATCTCTCTCACGCATGCTCGAGTAGCCCCGTCCCAATCGGCAATCCATCATTCGCAGATGATAATTGGTTGGGCCTGCAACTTCCCTCGCTCATTGAACTGTCAATTGAGAGCCTGGGTCTGTGGTGTGATTGGGTCGACCTCGATGCATTGGCTTTGGACCACCAGACAAACGGTCCCGCGCAAATGCGCACCGCCGCGCCAGCATTAGCCACGGCATTACAAACAGCAAAGCTCGATGATACGCGAATCAGAATCGAGAACGAGCTTTCTGCTGATGAAACAATTGTGGCAGCCAACTGGATTGGCTGCTAAAACCTGGAACGATTATACAAGTATATAAATTTATGTTAAATGTACATATCAATTTTTTATTTCACCAAAAGCTTTGGACGGTGCTGAAACGGCCTTTAATCATGGTGCGCCAAATTATCATGAAGTGTCAGCCCGGCTCCGTATAGTATGATGATGATAACGGGTCCAAAGTATCAAGAGAATCGGATTCATCAAACTCATCCTGCTCATCTGCATCTGGTGGCTTCCATACCATATGGCTTGAGGGTGACATACTTTGTCGGCGTAGACTGGGAACGGGTTTTGATGGATATGGTGCCACTTTTGGGGGTTTCGCTGGTATATAGTCTTCACTTTCTATGGTGCATTGCCTGGAAAGGGACTGCGCAATCAGGGAATTCGTATAGTTACCACTTGACTTGAGACGACGCCAGAACTTGACACGGGCGTTCCCCGCGGAGGAGTCCAGTGATGATCGATCCCGCAGACGGACACTGAACGTTTCTCCAAGAGATAACGGCACAAAAACAGGAGGACCAGAGCCAAGCTTATGTGGTGCGCTTCGGGTTGTGTGTGCTTGTGACGGCATGGACGCATCATCTGTTTCACTCTTGTAAAACACTAATGCATCGTTTACAGGGCGTGCGGGAGGTCTTGCGTACTTTGTGGATAAGTTTGATTCCAAATGCCGATTTTGCTCTCGCAACGCTTTATTCGAGTCCAACAACTCTGCTTTTTCTCGCTCGAGTTGTTCCAACTCAGTCTTGAGTGCATGGAATCGTGACGTCTCCGAGTCGAATCGCCATTGCAAGCTGTTCAATTGCTCAATCAAGTCATTTCGCACCGAGTAATACAGTTTGAGTTCCGACTTGATCAACTCCTTGTCAATGTCCAGATGTAGGCCGTGCTGTCTGTATGTGTCTGCGCGATTGTCTTCAAGGATGGTGGTATGCAGTGGCTCTGATGAGGAGCGGAGATGTCGGATTTCAGATGTTGATAGTGATGGATGTTCTGTGGGACGGCGAGAATGTAGTATGCGTCCGAATGAACGCTTGGGTTCTTCTCCGCTGCTTCGGAACAAGTGAAGCTTACTTGTCAATCCCAGTCCTTCGGACGCCGCTCTATCCGAGCTTATGTGTGGTCTTGGAGGCGGAGGTCGTGGTACACTATCGATTCTGTTGTTATTATGGCCTCCACTATCATCATAACGATGCTCGCCAACAACATGAGAGCCAGGAATCCATGAGTCTTTTATATTACGAGAGTTTGTCATGGCTGCAGAGATCCCAGACATGGGGAATCCACTTGGGTGGAATATTGCATCCGATTGAGCCCCATATAAAGTGTTCTTCGACAGTTCCAAATTTGATTCCGAGCTTTGATTCGTCATTGTGTCCTTATTGGGGACACTAGGACGTGAATAAGAGATGAGAGAAACAGAGTTCTCCGGCGGATGTGGTGGCGCAGTGAAGGGCTGCTTGGTAGCTGACGGTCCAAAATCGTTTGGGTTCAATGGCGATGAGTTGCCGGCATACCTATCTATAGCTGGGTCGATCTGTGGTAGTTTCCCCGTTTGTGGGGCCGCCATACCATGTTGCCTCTCTAAAGAGGGCAAGAGCGACATAAGTGACGGAAAAAAATAGAGAAGCAAGACGTTGGGATCAGAAAGCGAGAGGCGAATTGAGCAATAACAATATCGAAAGTAATTCCGGCAGGTGTCGTTATAATTTCCACCCGCAGGTCATACCAATTGTTTCTCGATTGGACAGATCCGACGCAGATCCAAAAATCATGGAATCGATATGCCCATGACAATTCCGTTACTCAGTGAATTGTTGAATGTCATATCAGAGGAGTATTCAGTTAATGAACATCTCAGGGTACATGTACCAAACAATCTCAAAATAATTTGCAGCCATGTCAGAAACGCATCGTCCAATCAGATCCGTTTCCTAGATTATCTGTCATCAATGATCGTGATATCCAAAAACCTATAATCATTTTAACAATCCCTGTCGCGTCCTCCAATGGTACGTACAGGCATGAGCCCGTGTGAATAGTCTTCTCGTCAGCACCAGTCGGAACACTCCGCGTACAACTTTCATGACTCACACAGTACCGGCCCTATGACGGCATTTTTTTTTCGCCGGAACCGGTCAGGTTGTATGCCGGTCGGTTCTGCATAATGGCTGGATCGAGGACAGGTGAAAAATTTTTATAAAAAGCCGACAAATTCCGTTCTACCTACACGAACCCTTGATCCCCATAATCCAGCGTTCAACAATGTCCTTCAGAAACACTTCTCTTCGTATGGCCAAGATGGCTTCTGCTCGTGCTGCCAAGCAGGTTGCTTCCAAGCGTGCTCTCACCGCTTTGGCCACTGCCGCTCGCCCCGCTTGCAACGTTCGCCCCGTTGCTTCCGCTGCTCGTGGTCTCAAGACTATCAACTTTGCCGGTACCGAGGAGGTTGTTCACGAACGTGGCGACTGGCCTAGAGAAAAGTTGTTGGACTACTTCAAGGACGACACTATGGCCTTGATCGGTTACGGTTCACAGGGTTATGGCCAGGGTTTGAACATGCGTGACCAGGGCTTGAACGTAATTGTTGGTGTCAGAAAGAACGGTGCTTCCTGGAAGGCCGCCATTGAGGACGGTTGGGTCCCCGGTGAGAACTTGTTCGACGTTGATGAGGCCATCTCCAGAGGTACTTACATCATGAACTTGTTGTCTGACGCCGCTCAGTCCGAAACCTGGGACCACATCAAGCCTCAGATCACTGAGGGCAAGACCTTGTACTTTTCCCACGGTTTTTCCCCTGTTTTCGAGAAGTTGACCCACGTCAAGACCCCCGAGAACGTTGACGTCATCCTTGCTGCCCCCAAGGGTTCCGGTAGAACCGTGAGATCCTTGTTCAAGGAAGGTAGAGGTATCAACTCTTCTTACGCCGTGTGGAACGATGTCACCGGCAAGGCTGAAGAGAAGGCCATTGCTGTTGCCGTCGCCATTGGTTCCGGATACGTTTACCAGACCACCTTTGAGAGAGAGGTCAACTCTGACCTTTACGGTGAGAGAGGCTGCCTCATGGGTGGTATCCACGGTATGTTCCTTGCTCAATACGAAGTCTTGAGAGAGAACGGCCACACCCCCTCTGAGGCTTTCAACGAGACTGTCGAGGAGGCTACTCAGTCTTTGTACCCCTTGATTGGTAAGTACGGTATGGACTACATGTACGATGCCTGCTCCACCACTGCCAGAAGAGGTGCCTTGGACTGGTACCCCAGATTCAAGGACGCCTTGAAGCCCGTTTTCGAGGAGTTGTACGAGTCTGTCAAGAACGGTTCCGAGACCCAGCGCTCTTTGGACTTTAACTCTCAGCCCGACTACCGTGAGAAGTTGGAGGAGGAGTTGAAGACCATCAGAGCCATGGAGATCTGGCGCGTTGGCAAGGAGGTTAGAAAGTTGCGTCCCGAGAACAACTAAGTTGTTTGGACACGACTCTTGCTTCCACAGGTATCTGCAACTGATCGCTGACAATATAAGAAGCGTTTTCCCCAAGTCACATATACCTCTGATCCCTCCCCAATTGTTTGCGATACTGCGTAACTCGCTCGACGAATAGTCTTTTCCCCATTTGAATGACTCTAGGCGCGTTATGGCATTTGCTCATCTATTTTTTTTATTCTTTTGAGGGTATGAGCTTGTGAAGCTTGGTACTGCATTTCGAATCACACGGCGACTGACAGATACCACAACCACTTTATTTCGGAATCCGTCTTTGCACGGACCTTTATTAGTATACATATTATTAGCATGACGGACAGCTTATTTGCCGAAAAAATTTTGTTCGATGGTAATACCTGATTCTGTAGCGATCCTATTGTGATGCACAAACGGCCGAAGAGCGAGACTTTATGCAGCATTGGAAGGCTATCGTGTTGGATCATATTGTTACCGGTCCAATCCGTGCGATCTACTACCAGGTCCGGGATGGTGATCCTTAGCTAAGTAATTATTCGTCATCGTTTACGACCAGTAAGAGGGAAAAAAAGCCTCCCCCCGCGCCCCCGCTCGCCTCCTCGTATAAGCCCGTGGCAGCCAAAATCCAATCCGTGAGCCTCCCTGATTGTTATCTAACCTCCGATAGCCGACCTGAATATCTCGGGAAGTGCTTGAAATGTCTTTGTCCATGACTACGGGCTTTGAAGATCTCAATAATGAGGCGTCAGATGATGCATGGTCCCTTCAAAATGACTTGATTGATCTCAGTCCCGTTATGGCCGCTTCTGATCAGCCCCTGCCTGAGGTCCCGATTCCATCGTCTAAAGATAATCTCGTCTTCTTTGAGCCTGATGTTCTTGACGATGAAGCTTCCACAAAATCGTGGCTGTCACTTCCAGAGAATGCTGCCTCTTCTTCGGAGTTGCTTAAAAGTGGGCCCAAATCTCGCTCTCTACAGAGCTCGTCAATATCAGCTTCTTCTCTACAATCCCCCTTTGTTGGTAAGGGCACCCCTGCTCATCCCTTCACAACGATGCAGGACGTGAGCTCCGTCATCGCTCTCGAACAAGCGGGCTCTGATTTGGATGCCGTCTTGGCTAGAACGCAGATGGACGATGACTCCGCATATTCGGTCTCTCGTTCAAAGTCAAGCATGGACAGTGCCCGTGCATCCCACGTTCGTGAAAGTATTGATACCGTCCGTTCAGTCCCAGATGATGTTAGTGGCTCCAGTCCCACTCTTGTCACCAGTCCTACCATAATCTCTCATCGCAAGTCACGCCGTACCGATAGCACTACTTCGGCCATATTCAACAGTCCGCAGACCGACGTGGATCTGAAATCAATCCCGCTGTATGATACAAATTTGTATACGGACAAATTTTATAAAGATACCCGCTACCGCTTCGCGGTGAGCAAAAGAAATATTGATTTCCACAATGTCTTTCGTCAAATAAACTTGACGGAGAATTTGCTTGACGATTTCTCCTGTGCCTTGAGCCGTGAGATATTGCTTCAAGGCCGCTTATACGTAAGTGAGCACCAACTTTGCTTCAACTCGAATCTTTTGGGCTGGGTCACGAACCTTACAATTCGAATCGCTGATATCGTCAACATCCAAAAAAAATCGACCGCAGGGCTTTTTCCGACCGCTATATTGATCACAACCAAGGAGGATAAGTTCACCTTTGCTAGTTTCGTCTCACGAGATCTGACTTTCGACTTCATCAGCACTGTTTGGGAAGTCGTGGACCCCGTCACTCCCGGTGAACTCTTACAAGAGACAAAGCTGTTGGATGCAAGTGACGGGACATTTCGACCTGAGCAGTTCGATAATCGTATTGCATCATATCTTATGTCTGTTGATGGTGATACCGAGTCACCGAAATGCGTCATATCGCCGCGACCGCTGGACGGGAGCGACGAAGACTCAAATCCAGAGTCAGATTCCGGTGAAACAAGCAGCTCGCACGCATCTGCCACCAATCAGTTGCTCGTTCAGGTGAACACCAAGATCTTGAAGTTCAAGCCAGAACTGGGTTATCGTAACCTCGGTCCTGAACTACACCTGCCTACAAGTGCCGATGCATCTTACACTCGAAATGAGAACGAAATAGATTTGAGCGATAACAGAATTGATGCTCCATTGGGTGTTGTGTTCGATATTCTTTTCGGTAGCAACAACACATCGTTCCATCATCGATTCTTGGAAGATCACGACGGCTCAGAAATCACTGATTATGGTGAGTATTTACCCACAGAGAATGATCCAACCAGACTCGAGCGCAACTACAAGTATCGCAAAGCCCTCCATTTCCCACTAGGCCCAAAGTCGACAATGTGTATTGTGAGCGAGGTGATTGAGAATCGCAATTATGCCGATTGCATCGTCATCCTCACCACAACGTCCACCCCTGATGTTCCCCTGGGAAACGCATTTACAGTCAAAACTCGCTACGTTTT
Source organism: [Candida] argentea (assembly GCA_030581555.1). NCBI lineage: Eukaryota > Fungi > Ascomycota > Pichiomycetes > Serinales > Debaryomycetaceae > [Candida] argentea. Next base: position 34,266 of record JAKTTQ010000233.1, read on the forward strand.
TGATTGGGCACAAGATAATAAAACTCGCGTCCGCATCTCGTTTTTCCTCGAATGGCTGGGTAGATCTTGGGTCAAGTCAATGATTGAAAAGGGAACCTTATCTGGACAACAAGCCGCAGCCAAAGACTTGATCACCGCGCTCGATAAAGAGCTCAAGTCGTCAACCTATTATGTTGACGGACCTAGCATTATAAAGACGACTCCTGCGGCGAAACTGGCATTGGCCCAAATTCCAAAGCCCGAGAGGGCGATCGCAGCCCTCTCAGTACCTCCTCCAATGGTGGCTATCTCTCTGCCACTTATCTTTCCCATCGCGGTGGCTTTCGCTCTGTTATTGCTCATCATCATTTTCTTGCAATGGCGTATCCTAGTGTCCACGCGACATGCAGCCAGACTCGTTTCCGCTGATATTCCATTGAAACATGAATTGATGCTAGCGCTCCAGGCACTCTCCACGGCAAAACCCGAATAGAATGTGCGTAAATTGTATTCAGTTCATACAAGTGAATAATGAGAATTGAAATCGAATGCGCAATCAGCAAACACGCAAACCACTGGTCGCGGTGGCAGGCTCTTCCCGCTCCAATAACTCGACGTTTTCTATTGTGTGAGCTATGATTTGGTCGTTAGTCTCATTCAATTCGAAAATGAAAATGCCAGATATAATACGTTCGAGCTTGTGATCTTCTCGGCTTAATCCTACTAGGGTTTTTGATAAATCCCATAGTGTTCGTGGTAGCTCGTGAAAGGTGGAGAATTCATCGCTCGTGGATGGTTCCTTTTGCAATCGGCTGAACGTTGCTTGGCGAGACCAAGTATGCGAGCCTAGGATCGCATCGGATGTTGAGTGGAAGGATCTAGGCGGCCAAGGCTTGTTCCGATCAGTCAGATCCGCCGCTTGCTCTAGTGTTACTTTACTTGTAGATAGGTGAGGACACTCCGCGGGGCACGTTGTCCATCGAACATAAATCTTTGTGGAATCAGGATATACTGCTTGTTTATCCGGTAGTTGTGAAGTACGCATAGATTGAATGTGGATCATGACGCGAGGATTTAGCACGAATGAAGTCATAATCCACCGAAGCGTTTTCATGGTGGCCATATACGACGTGTGGCCCTTGATGTTTGGCAAGTAGTAATGGAACTCATCGAAAAAGGTTGGGCACATGCGCAAGAGAATATCTCGGTCCAATAAACCAGAGTCGAGAGATCGGGACAAGAGTAGAGGGGTTTCTTCTCTCAATGCATCAATCATTGAACCCAAATTCGCATGACGCTCAGCGGCCTTTTTGCCAGGGAGCTGGTGTGACTGGCTGTTGTGGAGTAGTCGTGGAGGTGTGCTGAATTGTGCAGGCCTGAATTGAGGTCCCATAGCATATTCCGAAGAAGTCGGCCTGTTCAGCTCCGCCAAAGTGGAGGTAGCAAGCCCACACCTATTCACCTGCCGAGACAGACGAATCAAACTCCTGATGGGCGAGTCAATGCGAGCTATACAATAACGGTATGATGATCTCGATGGCTTCTCTAGCAACATAGATGGTAATGCAAGAGGTTCTCTGATTGAAAAAAGTGGGTGCAAGAAATAGTCTCTCGTTGAAAATCTGAAATCTTGATTCGCACCATCTACGATCAGCGGAAAATGAAAACTACTGCCGTCAAATTAACTCGCGCGCTTCCACTACATAGTCTCGTACAAAAGGGTGTCGACTCTGCCTTCTTCGTTGGCTTCATCGATCTCAGCATAATTGCCAATTAAATCGTCTCCACGAACCACTCCCGGCAAAGGTCTGCCGTTAGCCTGGCGTTGCCATATGCGTTTTGCCTCGGGATCTGTTCCCAAATCGCGGTAGGTAAACTTGACTTCGTTAGCAGTCAATATCGTGGTCAATCTATTGGTCTTTTGCATTATATGCATCCCTCCAGCTAAAGAGGTGTAGATGTAGACTGGCTCTGCCATCAAGTGCTTTCTGAGCTCTTCAGGAGATACGTCATACTCTTCGTCGAAGTCCTCGGTCTTCATGGACTTTGCTTTGGTGGTATCGGCATTCTCAACAGGAGCTTTGGGTTCGGCCTCCTCCGTTTTGATTTCGAGAGACTTTTTAGTCTCTGGTTGGTCGATGGCCGCGGGTTTAGCTATTGTCTCAGATGCATCTGATATTTTGAGGTCTTCACTATCAGCACTGATACCATTCTCTGACTCCAAGGGCGCTTGACTCGCTTTGGTCGCATTGACGTCCGAAAGATGCGAGATCGCGTTTCCTTCAATGATTTTCGGGGGAGCCTCTTCGTTTGCTTCCTGTGATTCGGGCTTTGACGTATCAAGCGTTTCGGCCACTTGAGAATCAATCAGCTCGGGCTCGTTCACGTGTGAGTGCGTGAGTGCTTCAAGATCTTTCACAACTTGTGATAGTTCGGCATTCACATGCTCATCGGAAGAAATGGGCCCCGCTTGGCTCTCACTTGACGTGACATTCTTATGAGTTTCTCCGCTTTCCGCGGCTTTATGCTCTTGGGTTGTGTCTACCACTTCCGTCATCGATGGCGACTCGGCGACAGCACTTTCTTCTAATATTTTAGGCTCCTTTTTGGCCACTGAAATATCGAACGCGTCCTTCCCCACTTCAAGCTCGGAATTCAATTTGTTGGTGGTCGTGCCAGTTGTCTTATGCACAACTTTGGGTGTCGTAGCAGCATGCTCAATTGCCTCACTTACAGACGCCTGTTCAAGTAAAGCTGAGTTCTGGTCAGCACCTCCGTTGCTCTTTCCAATTGCCCCCAGAGTACTACTGGCCGCCTCATCTGCTATGATCTCTTTCGCTAGACTCGAGTGACTTCTTTTCTCCTTGGTGGGATGCAAAACTTGGTCGACCATGACGTCTAGGTTGGCAATTGTTTCGAACGGGTCTTCGGAAACAAGCGCACCGTCCTCCGTTAATTCTTTGCAATTGGCATCGTTCTTTTCCGTGTCCACATGCCGAACGCGTGAGCGCGACCTTGAGATTGAGCGGAGGTAGTTCGTGGATGACGCTGAGCGCGTGGAGTATATCCGCTCATCCGCCTTGAAGTCGTGGCTCGGGGTGTCCGCGTTGAAATTGCAATAGTCTCCAGAAGTGAGAAGCGATGGTTCCCTCGACATGGGCAATTGAGTGATTGGCTCTGGAATATGCCCTGCTTCAGCGCGCGCCACTTTATCTCCCATGGTTGTCTTAGACTTTCTCGACTGTCTGCCTCGATCTTCATCAGCATCGTCACGCAGAGCGTCGGCTTCTATAGTCGATGGTGAAAGTTTCGCGTTGTCAAGTCTAGCGGGGAGTTCGTAGTTCTGTGGGTCCTCGGGATGTGTGCTCTTATAGTTGTCGCCCCGCGCCAAATGAGCTGGACGGCGACCTGGTACTGCAGAGAAAGACAGCGGCCGAGATGGCGAGCGGTCAAACAAAGCATTGGTGTTGCGAATACCTCTAAGAGGGCCCTGGCCCGTGCTTGACACTGCTGCGGAAGAGTGAGAATCGGACGTGGGCAATTCATGATAATCATGCGATTGAAGAGAATCAACAAGGTCCAGTTGCGAGCTCAAGTTATGCGACAATTGGTACTCTGAGAGGTTCGGAGTGGAGTATAAGGTAGATAATGGCTCTCCGGAGTCACTTGCACGGCTTGAACGAGTCTCCATTGCAGTTTGTGATGCAGATGGCAGTTTAACGGCACTGTCCTTCATATCTTCCCTCTCAGCCTCACGGCTGTCGGTGGGAATCTCTTGAGACAAAGGCAGCTTTTTGTCATTTACGATAGTTTTCAAAGCCGACGTGGCACTTTTATCAATTGCATCGGAACTTGAAGTTGACTCTGGCTTCTTGTCGTCTTCAAAAATAGCATTATCTTTGACGTGGCCTTCACTGTCCAAATAGCGATCGAAATCTTCTTCGGATCCCATGAGAGCGCCCTCGTTGATCAAGTCGTCGAGCGAGGCAGTAACGGAAGAACTGAGCTTACTTTTGTAATCGGATTTATCAGGCCGCACAGGATCACGCAGGGACGCGTACTTCTCCGGGTGTATGTAATTGTTATGAGGTGAATCATCAGCCGAACGTACAGATGCACCTGTCAATGAAGGAGCAGGCAGGCCTTCGGTGCGATGGAGTTGCTCTTCAAAATCCATGGTTTCTGTAAGTGGAACACTACTTGAAACAAGAGGAAAAGCCTCTAGCCTAAATACGTCCACGATAACCAAAGTATCGAATCACGTGCATTGATTCCAGACACATCCGGTGTTGGCTGTTGCACGACCATTCCTCGCTTGTAAAGTTCTTTGTAGTGCGACGGGGTTCTGTGCACGTGACGAGCTTTTCCTTTAAATAAGATTTTTTGGGGGGGACGGTCGCCTCCTTCGATCTTTCACCAATCTTTATTAAACACATCATCATGGCTAGATCATCAAGAGGTTCCGCTGCTCCAAGATCTCAATCTCGTTCCGCTCACACCGCTTCTGCCCCTCGTAGTCAGGCGTATTCCCAGCCTGCTGCTCACCCCCAAGCGGCTGCTCAGCCTCGTCAACCGGGTATGTTTGCACAGATGGCTTCCACCGCTGCCGGTGTTGCCGTTGGTCTGACCATTGGCCACACCATGGGCGCTGGTATCACCAGCATGTTCGGCGGCAATTCCGCCCCTGCCCCTGTAGAGCAGGCCGTTGCCCCTGTTGACCAGGCACGTCTGAACGAAGCCAGATCTTGTGACACTGATGCTCGCAGCTTCACTCAGTGTTTGGAACAGAACAATGGTGATATGCAAGTCTGCGGCTACTACTTGCAGCAGTTGAAGGCATGCCAGGAGGCATCTCGCCAATACTAGACCACTAAGTTCAAATTAAAAGACGTGCATTCAAGGGGTGCGCATTCATCCCCGATCTTATTATCTATTGTATATATTTCTAGTCAATGTGAACATCGAATTTATTGACGTATTGACGTATTGAACGTGTGCTCCTCCGCCACGAGTAATCTCGAGCATGTGATGAGCTGCCCACTTGTACCAATTTAGGTTTGACAAACCTTTGATTTGATCAATAAAGACATTATTGCTCATCAAAAGATTTTGCAGTAGCGTCGGCGATCTCTGTGAGTCCTTCTACAGGTGCGAGCAAAAGTTTCGACTCGAACGGAGCACGTTCTATCGATGCGGGGACTTCAGGAGCAGACATCATCTAGCATCGTTTAAAACTCTGGTTCGGCTGGTGAAAACATTGCCAAAACCTCCCCATTCCTAAACGTCTGTTGATGTCAATTTCTCACAAATTGTTTTAATGCAAGTTACAAATTGAAGAAAAACATGACATCGAGAAATTAGAAATGGGCACTATATGTCTACGAGAGATGCAGTCTTCACAACTATGAACATACACATGTTTCAGGGAAACTGCATTGAAATTCGGTGCGAAGGCACTCTCATGGTCAAAACATCCAGTCCGCCATATTAAATCCGCATGACTCCGCATCCTCATGTCCGGTCCGTTCATCCGGCGATAGATCTTGAACTTGGTACAATGGTAGACATCGTCAACTACAAAACGGACTACCAGAAATGGAGATGAATGGTGGGGCGTCTAACGGTCACCGAATCCTGCAAGACCAGGAGAAATGTGAAACAGATGTTGGTCCGTCCGATTTCGACTTGTCCTCTGCATCAAATCCCTAATACAGGCTTAGGCAGTGTTTCCTTTCGCAGAATATCCTTCCTTTCACAGTAAAGAATTAGGCGAGTCGATTTCGGTTAATTAATGGCCAATGAGTCCCAGCTCACAACCGATCAAAACTTTCAAGGCTGGGTAATGATATCGGATTTTCCATTTGAAGGATTTAAAGTCGAATTGTAATCATAATATAAAACTATACATCTATTGAGGGATATGCACGGCAGCATTTCCCCTGATATGTACGTCATTCTTATTGATATCGGAATTGATTGATGTTTGAACATACTTTGCACGGTCCTTTTTGATGGGTGTCTGGTGGTGGCGTCGAGCTGAGGAGTTCAAAGTCTCCAGAGTAGATTTATCAAGCTCTATGGGGATTTGTTCCGGTGAACTCGCGACGGGTTCACCACCATGGACGACACTGGCAGTGTTTGCTTCGACCTTGATAGAAGAATTGCTTTCCAACACAAACATTTCTTGTGCGACCGACTTTGCCTTCTCTGTGGCAATATCTTTACGAACGGCCTCACGATTGACTGCTGGAACCTTTGGAGAGCTGACGACAGGCATAAAGTCATAGCGAAATTCCCATTCATTGATAGATGTCTGCGACGGCAATCTGAAGGAGTCGATGGTGGATGCATCGCCCTTGGCCTTTGAAACAGCTGCCAGATGCAAAGAGCGAAGAGGAGATGATCTGAAGATACGAAAGGCGTTATATCTGTTCATAATCAGTGGTAAACAAGAGAGTAAGGATCAATATCGTTGGACTCATTTCCTTTTATTTCGGGCCAACGGGGGTCTCGTGACTGCATGCGCCGATAAGCCCCTATCGCAATCGCGATGCGGGGCAAAAGCCTATGCAAGACGGGTGTGGTGACACAATAAATAGTATAGGCGTGCTGTGGGAGAAGTTCGCTCCGTACCCTAACACCGTATGGCTTGACTAGAATCTCCAATCGGCGTCTGCCAGCTCAACAGCCCACTTGAATTTCTCACGCAATGTTTTGGAAAATAACTTCTCCAAGGGTACACCGAATTTTTTGCTAAACATGACTGTGAGTCTAGGGTCAATATAATTCATTTTGGACGTTCCAAGCGAAACCTCGGAATTATCTTGTTTGTCCTTCAAGTTGACGGTAGTGGTAATGATTCTTTTTTCGACTGCCTCACATTGAGTGCGTAGTTTCTCTTGAGTCAAGTTCCGCTTGAATTCTTCTATCTTGCCTGTTCGAAGCTCCTTTGCGTACTGCTTTTCCAACTCATCAACCACAGCCAACCGTTCCTTGAGTTCGGTGTCGCCCATCACTGGCTTGTTTTCAAGCTTGAGTTTTTCGTTCTCGCGCTCAAACTTGCGTCGAGTTTGTTCTCGCGTGCGCTCAATTACAATCTTATGCACTCTGGCCTCGTCCTCCTTGAGCAAGTCATCGATTTCGGCGAAGTAGTCACGATCCTTGGCTCTCAATCCTGGGTCAAGCGCCAACATTGTTCGCTTCAATCTGATTTTCTGCCACTCCATTTCCAATAGCTTATCGTGTATTTTTTCGACGCTGCTTCCATGGGTCTTGCTGACTGTGCGCTGATGGTTACATAAAATGGCCACAGTGCGGTTGGCGGCATTAAACTCGACGACCTTTTCCAAAACACTGCCTTCATTTTTGATCAAGTTGATTTGGTCTTGCATCGTCTTGGAAGCATTATAAGTACGGAACACTTTTGCAGTCAATCCCGGCATGTAATTTTGAAAGTGCTTGTTGAGTAATGATGGGGTGATACGATCAAACAAGTCGTCCCCAGGCCCTTTTGGCTCTTTCTTAAAAATGCACAAGTTTTTGAACACTTGTTTGTCCACTTGCACTTCCTGATAAAAACGAATTGAATCCTTACCCAAAAAGTCAAAGATGACAGTATTGGGAGGTTTCAAAGAAAGGTGCTCGTATCTGAGCGAGCAGCAGCCGACAGTATCTGCTTCGTCTTCTCCCTTTTCACCACCAGCACGTAGCGCATATATGTCAATCAAGTAGGTTGCGGTGGCTTTCTGACGCTCCACCATTTCCTTAGCCTTGAGGCCACGCGTATAGTCTGCACGGATCGCGTCAATGTGATGGCGCAATTTTCGAGCTGTTTCGAACTTGCGAAAATCCAGTTGACCCTTGACGGAGCTATTGGCTGCGAAGTAGACGTACTTTGTATTGTCAGCGATGTTTTCCTTCCACATTGCGAGCCACATGACGGTATTATCGTGTCTCACCTCTCCCCACAGGTGGCCTTCTGGAGGAGGTGGCACCGTCGCATTTGCGCCCAAATTGAGGGTGACTGCTTCGGGAGGCACGCGGCGCTTGAGCTTGCCTGTCTTGGGATGGGCACCACGACCGCGAAAAAGCCCTGGAGGTTCAATCCGGAAATTTCCTACAGTCTCACGACGTCCATTGAGCAAACAAGTCTTGTAAGGCTCTTCGAACGCCTCACGCGCAATTTTAGCTTGTTTCTTCTCTTCTCGCAGTAATGCCTGTTTGTCGACACGCAATTGCTCGAAGTAAGCATGCATCTTTGAAAAATCAAGCTTGTTGAAGTCTTTGATATCCACATCCGACCCATTAGTTTCCTTGATGACCGCTTGAAAATCCTCAAAGAAATTCTTTTGGAAAACAGGATTTTTAGCATGATCAGATTCGAGCAATGCCGCGAAAAAACCAGCAACTTCTTCAGCTTCCACCAGAAGTTTCACAGGCTTGTTGTCGTAGTATAGCTTGACATGCAGAGGTATCGGTTCGTATGGTGGGGGAAAAACAACTCCATTATGCTCTAATGATTCCCACTTGATATCGGAGTTTTTGTTCTCCTCCTCACATGCCTCCCACCATTTGAAGTTTTCTTCTTCATCTTCCAGTTTCATTTGTGAGGATTGAGGTGACTCCGGTTTAATTTCACCATTTTGTACCGTTCCGTTCAAGAGAGGTTCAGCTTTGACCGTTGTGCCCCTAGCTTTCTTTGGGGAGCTGCGTGATTGTTTCGTCGCTGGCCTGCTTGGCTTCGTTTCCTTTGGCTTGGGTTCCTTTGGCTTCGTTTCCTTTGGCTTGGGTTCCTTTTTCACGGCTTTTGGCTTGTTTTTCGGGTCTCGGGAATTGGGTTTTGTGGCCTTTTCCGGTTTGGAAGTAGCCGCGACCTTCCTTTTCTTCGGGGCCGGCGGTGGTGTTGGTGGTGCCACCTGAGAGAGAGGCAAGTCTTCATCCTCATCGCTCGAGATGACATAATTGGCTGGTCTTTTGGATCGAATTGATGGAGCGCGATTTGCGCCGGCTCCATCCAAATCGTCATCGGAAAAAGACAGCATTGAGTGCGATTTGGGGCAATTGGCAGTGAATGAGCTCCTATAAGCGAAGTGAAAGCCAGCGAATAAATGTCGTGGTCGATATCCGTAGATTATGCTTTGCCGGGGTAAGATGCTTCGCCCACGAGTACAGTGGAGTGCGCGATATATACTAACAGATAGACAGATGGTCTTCTTTAGACGGCCCAGACGCGTTTTTTTTCCTCTTGTCCATTGCACATCTCACTAGCACGTGATAGTAGCTAGGATCGCGTCAAGGCGTCGGTGACGTCATGAGCCTGGCGATCATAGCGGCATGAAACTTGGCACCAACAAACAAGCACGCTCTATTATGGGTGGCGAAGTATCACGTAGGGATAGACATTATGGCGATCCTCAAATTGTGGATTCCCCCTTCACATGGGATAACAAGTGCGGGGTCGCCGTGGATGTCGATACTTACAATAACAAAGACGCTTCGGTTTTGCGGGGCAGTTATCCGAGTGACACCCACCCAATATGGAAGTGATCCCCAGAGAAGCATCTCTTAAGGTGAGTTTGGGAGGGTAGAAATCTCGTTTTGATGTAATCTTGATCTCGACTGGCCGATTCATTTGTTGCATTTGAGAAAACGGAGTTCAAGGGTCTAACCCATAAGATGTAGAGTGAAAGCGCGAAGATCAAGCCCACACATAGGATATCTGAGCAACCCACCGTTTCTTCACGAGAGATAAGTGACTCGGGAGACAGACACGCCAGGAATACCCCGCACACCCACCAAATCTCCTTATGGGTTTACTGGCTCGCTGTGAGCTGCCATTTTTTTAGGCCTTCTTGCTCGCTATTGGACCAAAATTTTCGAGATTGCAGGCCTCGTTATCGGATGAAATTTTTGTCGGAATTTCTTTTGATTTTTTTGGAAATACCTCATCGACGTTGAGAAGTGAGGCTAGTGGGATTGTTAAATACTTGAAGCAGCAGAATCCATATCCCACTCTCATATTCCTTACCATCTTCGGGTTTTGCTGCAATATATTTCATTTCTAGCACCTTTACTATCAGTTCAGCTTGAGAAACATGCGTCACACTGAAAGCATAGAATTGGGGCAGTCTTCATCGGCAGCTAATTGGGATACTCTTCATAATGTCACTTCTCGTGGTGACAAGAAGTCCCTGCTGCCCGTCGGGTTTGATCTGGTTGTGGATACCGAAAGTCTCGAGAACAAGGGAGTCACCCTCGAGGTGCAGCGTTCGTTGAAGGCAAGACATATCGCCATGATCGCCATCGGTGGAACAATCGGTACCGGATTGTTTATTTCAACTGGTAACACCCTTACCCAAGCTGGCCCTGTCTCCTCCCTCATCTCCTTCATATTCATGACCTCCTTGGTTTTCCCCGTCACCCAAGGTTTGGGTGAAATGGCCACATACATTCCCGTGACCGGCTCTTTTGCTCAGTTTGCCACTCGTTGGTGCTCGCCCGCTCTTGGGGCTGCTAATGGTTGGAACTATTGGTTCTCCTGGGCAATAACTTTCGCCTTGGAGTTATCGGTTGTCGGCCAAATCATCCAGTATTGGACTTACAAGGTTCCTCTCGCTGCGTGGATCTCGATTTTCTTGGTGATCTTGACTGCAATCAACCTTATGCCTGTCAAGTTCTACGGTGAATTTGAGTTTTGGATCGCCTTAATCAAAGTCATCGCCGTGATGGGTTGGATCATTTATGCCTTGTGTATTGTTTGTGGTGCTGGCCAAACAGGTCCCATCGGGTTCCGCTACTGGCGTAACCCTGGCCCGTGGGGTCCTGGTATTATTTCGGACAATAAGAATACTGCCCGTTTCTGCGGTTGGGTGACTTCGCTTATCAGTGCTGCCTTCACATTCCAAGGTTGTGAATTGGTTGGTATTTCTGTAGGTGAGTCAAAGAACCCTCACAAGACAGTTCCCTCGGCTATTCGCAAGGTATTATTCCGAATATTGGTCTTTTACATTTTGTGCATGTTCTTCATCGGATTGACAATGCCATTCGATGACCCCCGTTTGACAGATCCAGATGGCGCAGGATACGCCCGCACTTCCCCTTTTATCGTTGCCATGAACAACGCTGGCACCAAGGTTTTGCCTGATATTTTCAACGCCGTCATTTTGGTCACCATCATTTCCGCTGGAAACTCAAATGTTTATTGCGGCTCGCGTATTCTTTATGGTCTTGCCGAGGTCGGAGTGGCTCCCAAGATTTTCCGTTGGGTAACAAGACAAGGTGTGCCTTACGTTGCGGTGCTTTTCACTGCTTCTTTCGGTGCATTGGGATACTTGGCGTGCTCTGATCAGGGTAACAATGCTTTTAACTGGCTCTTGAATATCACCGCTACTTCAGGTTTGATTGCGTGGGGCTGGATCAGTGTTTCGCACCTTCGATTCATGTCAATTTTGAAGTCTAGACACATCAGCCGTGACTCCTTACCATTCAAGGCCATGTTCATGCCGTATATTGGCTGGTACTCAGCCATCACCATTTTCATTATTGTGCTTATTCAAGGCTACCTGGCTTTTCATGAGTTCACCGCCACCAAGTTCTTCACCGCCTATATATCTCCCATCCTTTTTGTGGTGTGCTGGATCGTGTTTCACTTCATTTTTAATGGTTTCACGAAGAAAGCATTCACCTTGCGATCATTATACGTACCCAACAGTGAGTGTGATATCGATACTGGTGTGCGAGTTATTGAAGATTATGAAGAAGAGGATGAAGGTCCCAAAAATTTGTGGTCCAAATTCTGGGATTGGTTCTCTTGAACTGAACGACTCGATCACTCACATCAAACAAATAGTATTTAATGCATCACAAATTTAGAGTGTCATAACATCATTATTTTTATGCAAAGGACGATAGTCCACATTAAGCCGCCATGATATCTGTGTAAAGGACGACGGCTCACATTATGCCGCCTCACCATCTTCGCAAAAGAAGTGAACGGCAGAGGAGCGAAGGACATCACCGAATGAAGAGAAGGGGTGGCCTACGAGATCAAAAACATCGCAGAGAGATCGGAGAGAAATGCGGGATTCTTTGGCAAGCGTACCTCACCTCACAAAAGGCAAGTGTCCCCTCCTCTAATGGGATCATGAACGATGTGCGTACCCCTACCAAGGCTAGCAGCATCAAAGCTTACAGTCATACCAGATCCATGCTGTATCGTCAAATTCGGACACACAGACGTGCTAGGGTATCGGCTTGATTTACTTCAATAACGACTTTTTCAAGCCATGAGAACATTTTGCTCTCATACAATCAGCCAACAAACCAGCGCGCCCTAGCCGAGTAACGAACGTTCCAATCCATGGAAGAGTCATGGCTATTGCGTTCGCACGTGGCCATTCGAACTCGCATATTTCATCATAAGACGAAATGACTCATCCATCATCGATTCTGTGTTGCTGATCTCAGCATTCAGGCAAGTTGGACAAATGTATCACTCGAGTCAGTTGGGAAAGCTTTCTGAGCAATCGTCGTGATATTGTCTATTCCAACTCTTCGCGCTCTTGAAGTGATAACTAGCTCATTAGCTCTGAGTTCCACATCAATAGTAGATGCTGGATCTTCAAACTGAGCCGACTCATTGGGTGTGACGTGAGCTGAAGATCGGTTGACGGTCCAATCTTGTATCCGGTACATGAAGTCATGATATCACCCAAGTACCCTTGCAAGTGCTCGCCTGCCTTTCTGAGGGAGTTGTTGTGATTTTGACGTCTTATTAGATGACCTCTATTCGGGTCTATGATTAATCGGGATCCATTATCGGATTGAGGGAGAGTGGAGCGCGAGTTCGAGTCGTTATTGATCGCCTCGTATCGGGTTGCCACACTTGTATTGGTATTGTCGTCGCTTACATTTCCGATCAAGAGGTATTGTCGTCCTTTACGTTTTCGATCAAGGCGTTGAAGGATTCGTCAAATTTCAGTACTCGCTGAAAATGTTTCGTATCTTTCGTCAGACGCGGCAAGGATTACAGCACTACGTCAGTGTTCGAACCGGGGATTTTGACCACTCAAATTCCAGTATCAGATGGACAGGTTGCATCCGTTGGAGAGGAGGAAAAAGAGAAGATCCTTAGCTAGTTGACCAGTTTTTCTCGCGCAGAATCTGACATCGCTTCATATATGGTTTTGCGCGATATTGAAGTTTGACTGACCCAACAATATCGGTCTGCGAGAATCACAAATCAGCGAGTCACCAGTTCTCAGCACTAGAGGCGGAATTGAGTAAATTATATTCGGCGAACCCCAAACAACCGGAGAGGTCAGAACAGTCTGTCCTCTTGGCGAAAGGCAACTATGTACTCGCGTAATAATGTGATGTCGAAGAAGAGGGATGAGCGACGCATCCTTTAGGCCCTTTCCGATCCCAATCTTGCATCTGGGGGTGTGCATTTCAGTTTATTCAAAATAGACTTCCCACTCTCGTGAGGTTCAATGCCCAATCTAGTTGGAGTTCATTATGCATATCACGTATTGCTCAAATCCCAACCTTGAACATTGAGGCCAGAGCGATTTGCGAAGAACCGAAAATCGCAGATTTGTTTGGGTGCGACTTGTTCGATGGGTGGGGACAAAAACCATCGTCATGAATCGTGATTTCATTTATCAGGAGAAGCCTCGATTGCTTTGCAAGAAGCACTTGTTATTGTGTGAAATTCGCAATATCTACCCAATGGTTTGTTGAATGCAGCCTCACCTTAGGGCCACGAACGGGTCTCTGTCCTCATCCCCTTGACCTCATCCACTCCTTTAGCGTGCGATTACGACGCCCAATGAATAATTGCCAAGAGCAAAAAAAGGCGGAGATTTAAGACACAATACAAAATTGCACACGAACTATTGCGCTTTGATCAAGGAGTCAGCAATTATTTTGCAAATCCTTTATCCGCGTTTAACCGCTATCACTTATCAATTGTCCTATACACCGATCGGCATTAATCGATATTGAGCCACATAGTGAAACTGCAGCTGAAAATTTCTGATTCTATCCGATATCGCCCCTAAAGAAGTCGCCTGGAAATTGAACTCATAATATTCGATCCCCATGTTTCGTTCAGTCTTGGCATCGAGAATTGACATTGAAATCATGCCGTTGAAGAACACGTTGCCCCTTGTTCATAAATAATCAACGATTGGCATGTTCAGACCCGAGAATGGAGTTCTTTCCTTACTGTTTGCTCAACACCGGGCGTCTTTGATATCTGGGTATTGTTAATCTTCGGCCCTAAAATTGAATATTCTCTGGGTCCGAACGCATGATTCCAAGGCAAACCCGAACCAGGCGGCCACACTTTTGCTATCTTTCGGGAGCCACACCCGATCCGTGAAGGGCCTGGAACGTGCAAGATAAGGCCGCGTCCAATCTGATTCACAAGTGAGCTAAGATAACAGGCACCTTCTTGATGTTTGCGAAGAATTGTGTATAAGAAGCTCTGTGATTCTTTCTTCGTGGTCGCTCCAATCGTCAAGCATTCTTCTCTGTTGTTCGAGTCATGGAGTACTTTTCAAAGATACCTGCACCAACCGTCGATGCCGACGGCACCGAAAACCCACTCGAGATTCTCAATTCTCTCGGTGACTTGGACGTTCAGAATGTCAATCTTGAGGCGATCATGTCCCATCCTTTGTCGTTGGCAGAGGTTGCGGAGAAGTTGACGTCGTCACAAAAGTGGTTCGTTCTCAAGCGTCTCCATTACGATGGTTTGGTGTCGTTAGATGATTTACCATTGGGGGCTGCATTCATGCTTGAGAAAGTCGAGAACATGTCGACCGAAGAATCGGTTCGGATTCTCCAAGAAACACTTGCAGAATTTAAAGATGACCCAAATATCCCGAACGAGGATTATGAGCTCTATGGTGCTCTTGTGGCCGAATCATCGTTGCCATCATCCCAAGTGGGCGACTTCAACGAGAAGCTAAACGCAAATAAGGACATGGAGCATGGCGTACATTCTATAAGTGAGGCAGATTCCAGTCTCGAAGGATGCGACGTTGGGAATACTCACAAAATCGTCGACTGGAACTTGCAAGTGCGATTGGAAGCTGCCATCATTGCTTTTCATTCACCATATCCTGAGGTTCGCGCAGTGTGTGACCCGTTCGACGATCCCACTGTTTCTTGTGAAACTATCCGTGTCTACATTGTTGGGCTTGTTTGGTTAGCTATCGGAACCTTTATAGGTGTCTTCTTCAATGATCGCCAGCCATCGATTTCATTAGGCACGAGCATTGTGCAGTTGTTCATTTACCCCAGTGGATTGTTATTGGAGAAGATCCTTCCCACATGGTCACTTACCGTCTTTGGCACCAAGATCGATCTTAATCCGGGTCCTTGGTCTTACAAAGAGCAGATGTTAACAACTCTCTTCTATTCTATCGCAGGTGGCCTGGCAGCGTACGTCACATCCAACATCACCGCCCAAAAGCTTCATCGCTTCTATGGCAACGCTTGGGTCACTTTTGGCTATGAGACTTTACTTATTTTGAGCACCAACTTTTTAGGGTTCGGCTTTGCGGGCATCATGCGGAGAGTCTCGGTATATCCTGTGCGCGCGGTTTGGCCAACAGTTCTTCCCCTGTTGGCCATAAATCAAGCGTTGATGAGGCCAGACAAGAAGGAAATTATCAACGGCTGGACCATTTCCCGATTCAAGTTCCTTTTCTTGGTTACAGGTTCGTCCTTTGTCTATTATTGGGTCCCTGGGTACCTCTTCCAAGCGCTTTCGACATTCAACTGGATCACATGGATCAAGCCCAATAACTTCGACCTCGCAACCATCACGGGCTCTGTTTCAGGGTTAGGAATCAACCCCATAACCACTTTTGACTGGAACATTATCAATAGCAACTCGCCGCTCGTCCTTCCATTTTACAATCAAGCCAACAACTATGCCGGTATTGTACTTGCTTTTTTCTGCATCGTTGGCTTGTATTACTCAAACTACAAGTGGACCAAATTCCTACCCATCAACTCCCAAGCGCTTTACAATAATTTGGGAGAACCCTATAGCGTGCGTTCGATTCTTAATGAAAAGAGCTTGTTTGATAATGAAAAGTACCAGAAAATCGGCCCTCCTTTCTACACTGCTGCCAATCTCGTGAGTTATGGTGCATTCTTCGCTGTCTATCCTTTTGTCATCTGCTATCAAGGTGCCACCGATTACAAGTTTGTGTGGAGCAGCATTCGTAAAATGGTGGGAGGTATCATGAGCATCCATAAATCTACTTATGACGAGTTTGATGATCCCCACAGTCGCATGATGGCGAAATATAAAGAGGTGCCCGAGTGGTGCTTCTGCGCAATCTTGGTCATATCTATCGTCCTTTCAATTTTGTGTGTCAAGCTCTATCCTATGCTGACAGCCGTTTGGACTATATTCTTTGCCATTGCCATCAGTTTCATCTTCTACATTCCTTTCACCATCATTGCATCTGTAACCGGTTTCCAGCTCGAGGTGAATGTATTGGTCGAAATCATGTTTGGCTATATGGTCCCCGGCAACCCAATGGCGTTGATGTTTGTCAAAGCATTGGCCACAAATATCGACATGCAAGCTCAAGATTACGTTTCCAACCAAAAGATCGCTCACTATGCCAAAATCCCTCCTCGCTCGATCTTTAGATGCCAATTAATCGCCGTGTTTGTTGCCTCATTCATCAATTTGGGTGTCTTGAATTTCGTTTTGAATAATATCAAAGACTACTGCAGTATTCACAATCGCCAGAAGTTCACTTGCCCACTGTCAAATGCTTTCTTCACGTCTTCGGTGATTTGGGGTGTCATTGGTCCGGAGAAGGTTTTCAGCCACTTGTACCCACAGTTGAAATGGTGTTTCCTCATTGGGTTTCTCATTAGTTTCCCGTGCATTGCTATGAAATGGTATTTGCCCCGGAGATTTCAGCGCTACTTCCAGCCAGTCATCATTATCGGCGGATTCTTGGTAATGCCCCCTTACAACTTGGCCTACTATACTCCGGGTATGTTTGTGTCTTGGTATTCAATGATACATTTGAAGAAGCGGTACGCTGCATTTTGGGAAAAGTACAACTACGTGTTCTCTGGAGCTATGGGTGCCGGTATTGCTTTCTCCTCGGTGATCATCTTTTTCGCCGTCCAGTATCACGACAGGAGTATTGATTGGTGGGGGAACAAAGTCATGTACGCCGGATTAGATGGAGCCGGAACCGCTGCGTTGAACGTGACGTTGGACGCACCCGATGGATATTTCGGACCTCGTTTTGGTCACTTCCCATAATCGGAGTTTTAGGCTGTGCGATTATTTCCTCATAACATATATAAATCCTGACCCTATTCTAGAAAAAAAATCCCGTGTCATTCTAATTCAGCAGCAATTTTATGAAATCACGTATTAGCCTAGATTTGAGGCGATCCGCTATCTGGAAGCATTAGACGAGAACTGCAACCAAGAACTGCAACATTTTTGCCAAACTCAAATCCCGAAATTAGGCAAATCTACACGCGGACCTGCCTACCTTCCCGTCTAAACGACGATCTGCTTGTTTTCCTCATTTTAAATTCTCGATGGACTTAATTGCGCCAAAGGTTGGGACGCGCAAATTTGCAGAACCTTGAATTTAGATGTTCACAAATCTAATAACATTGATGATTACACACAGAATACGTGCCGAATCTATACACTTTATCATCCAAATTTGGCACATAGCAAAAACAAGCAAAGATATGGCACGGAAACAGGTTGCAAGGCTCGCACTAGGCGAGTAGACGCAACTGGGGCCAATTGGTAACACATCACACGTATGGACATTTAGTAAAACACGAATTTGGCTCTACCAGCAGTAACTGAAACAGTGCAACCGTCGGCGCCGCCATCGTAATTGCCATTCTCATATACACAAGAGCCGATAACGGTCGAGGCATCATCGGCAACAATTTTGATATTGGCATTGTAAGTGGCCTTGTTGAGAGGGTTGGGGATAAGCGACAAGTAGGCGATGCCGTTAGTGTAACCAGCACCGAAATTCATGGGCGCCCAGTTACCTTGGCCAGCAGACTGAGAAGACCAGATGCAACCATCACTCTTGGAGACACCAGGCTGGTTGACATAGTACTGAGCAGAGGTGGGTT
Organism: [Candida] argentea; assembly: GCA_030581555.1. Taxonomy (NCBI): domain Eukaryota; kingdom Fungi; phylum Ascomycota; class Pichiomycetes; order Serinales; family Debaryomycetaceae; species [Candida] argentea. The sequence continues at coordinate 52,407 of JAKTTQ010000233.1, forward strand.
TACCTTGCCAAACGTAGTAAGAGCCCAGGTCGACAACTGTGATGGGAGAGGTGGAGCCAGCACCAACCAAAGTGGCGATGTTCATCTCCTCAGTACCGGGGTAATCAGTGCGGCAAATTGCGACTTCGCTTCCCAAGGTGTTTTCAACGATGGCTTTGTCAACACCCCATTCACACAAGTAGTTGGTATTGGTGTTAGTACGGTACAACTTACCGCCTTTACATTGCAAACCACCGAGAGACTGGCCACTGGAAGGCTGTTCAGAGGGCCACTGCGTCTTGGACATACCCGGCTGACACAGGTAAGAGCAGTAGTTCCCATCAGTGCAAGCTTGAGAGTTCGAGTAGGGAGCGGAGACACCCTGGATGCCAGACCAACCACCGTATCCGAGCCAGTCGACGGCAACGAGACCTTCAAAGGTGGGGAAGGAGCTACAGTCGTAGACACCATCCTCAAAGACTTGGGAAGGAGCTTGGTAGTTTGCCAAGGAGCCACCAGAAGATGAGCCCGACGAGGAGCCAGAGCTGGCACCAGAAGAGGAGACAGCAGCGGGAGCAGAGGATTGCGCCACAGCACTGGGGACGGGGCTGGCGACAACTGGCGCAGAAGCCACAGATGCCACTGCTTGTGTGGAGAGAGATACGGGAATCACAGCAGGAGCCGACGAAGGGCCAGGCGCGAGGTAGGTGTTGGTGCTGCTCTGGACAACCTTATCGGAATTGTCGAGGGTGATCACAACAGTCTGGAACTCAGTGACCACAGCACGTTTATGGTGGTGGTGAGCACTGACGACAGAAGACGAACAGTCGGCATTTGGACGTCTGGGAGCCGGTGCTGCAGAGGCGTAAGCCGCGAAAGCGATAACGCAGGCGGTGGAGAACTTCATAAGGAAAGGAATGTGGTAGGATAAATGTTAAGGAACGACTAGAGGTGAGTGGTTAGAATCAGAAAGAGACACTAGGACAAGAGGAAAAAAAACGAGAGGACTATGGTCCTCTTTTGTAAACACAGCCCGCTAGCGCGACCGTGTTTTGAATCTATTGTAGTATTGCGATGAATACGCCGATTTTGCCCCGATCCAGTTAGAACCAGGCTGCCCGGTTACCGGATTGGTCGGAATCGCGCGTTTCACGTCCGAATCAGGCAAGAGAAAAACAAAAAATATCGGGTGCGGTCGGCATATAAGGCGGGACAGCCTTTTGAGCTGGGTGTTGGCATGGCACGACACGGATGATCTGAAGAGCCAGCCACGCCATTGAGGTGAATCCAAGTGGCGATCTGGACGCGATTTCAATTACGCGGCAACCTTAAATCTGCCACACCACCATGAGGTAATGAATTCGTGCGATCATTTAAAGTGTCGTGTAGACCCATTCGACGACGGGTAATTCTTTTGGATACATTGGAGGCGCTGTGTCGGCTCATTTCATATCTTCTCATGTCTTGTATACGTACGTGATGTGAATAGAATCTCGGGAGATCAAAGATTAAGGAGTGACTGGGTTTGAAGAGTATCAAATAATGAAGGTACACTAGGTCGGTATGAATTTATAGCAAAAACGCGGCACAATAGTGGGATCGCGTCCTCTTTAAACGGCCTTCAAGGTCGCGGGTGTGTGATTATTTTTGGATGCGCGAACACACCTCACATGCCAGCGCCCCCCTTCACCCCCTTCCGTGTAGGACCTAGTGCTCGGACTGAAGTTTAGCCTTCAAAGACTTATTCTATTCCACAACTAAGATGGCCGTTATGTTGTTTGATAGAGTTGTTTGGTCGCGCACTTGCTCGCTATGAAACATTGGAAATTCTCGCACGCTCAATGCAATCAAGATGTCGGGTCTCTGTGATCGTACCTCTGACACATGCTTTATCTCTAGACTATTATCTGCATCGTCCGCTCTCACACATAATTCCATTTCTGGTCGATTTTACGCGTCATTAGCCGATTGAGTTCAAACCTGTTTCAGTTCGGGAAATTTCATTTTCATTGATCGGAACACGCTTCAAGCGCAGGTTGAAGAATTGCGAATAGCATTTCACGAGCTTCAAGTGACAATGAAACTACATTATTATGGTTTTGTCAATCACAAATTCCTCACTCAATCTATTTATGTATACCCCCCTGCGACGACTCATGAGGGTGCGGAGAAATAAAAGGGGCGAAGCCATGTGGTGTTTGTGATTTTTTTGATGGGGTTGATCTGCACGCTGGTAGCACTCTGTCAGGCAAGCCATGACCCAAAATAGAACTCATGTTGAGCCGAGTACAACTTATGTGGCGTCCATCACATGCTTGTCTGTCTGCGGTGTAGTAATTTTCCCCGTTAATGCCTGTTTTTTGAACTAGGCAACTAGTAGAATGTTGGAGGTTCACTAAAGAATCGAGAAACTAGGAGCAGTCGTTTCATTGGTATGGTAGTCTCCCGGTATACTGACTTTTGACTTCTGATGTGATTACCTCGTTGAGCCTTGGAATTTAATCACCGGGGCGAAGCCCCGGGAATCACGTGGTGACACATCCCCGCCAAAATTACACGAGGGTGTCCCGCTGAGCAGTCAATGAAACAATAGCGCCGGCGTTTTCTTGACGTGGCGGCCTTTGTATTCACTGTAGGAGCATGGTATTGTTTCGGCCCAGTGTAAAGTTCCCGAAAACTTCATAGTCTCAAATGGAGAGAATTACAGGGAACGATGACTCCAGATGTGATTGCTCTTTACAAACACTGAAGCTGGTATATAGGGGCTCCCTGGCCAGAAAAGCTCAGATGTATTCCATAACAGACTAGGACCTTATTCTGTTGCTCAAGGGTGATTGAAAATTACTTTGACTGTTCCAAAGCCGTGTAATGCCCGGGCTTCCTTTGCACATACTCAGTGACATGAATCTCATATCGGCAACCCGGGCGTGACAGAAGTTGAATACCAGACACAGATTACATGCAGAGACACAAAAGACTTCATAGAGAAGCACAAGGATAGCCAACCAGAACAAACCAATCGCTTATAAATTTTTCGAGGAAAGGGATTTGAGGAAAGGGTCTGACGTGGCGCCTTCAAGATCAGGCCAGTGTGCCGTGTTCATGAATCCGAGACAATTTTTGTTTTTGAATGACTTCCTATGCGGCTCAAATCAGACGTACTCGAGAATTTCTGATCCTCCGCGAATTCATCGCTGCAGGTATCGGGAAGAGCAAAAAAAGACCTTTCGGACATGCCGATAATCCTCACCCCTTTCCGCGGCGGTAATTTGTATTGTCCTGGCAACAATAAGAGTCACTTCACCAGAAAGAAGAGCAGTGGATCTGGTAATAAAAAGGCAAGTTATTATTTTATTTTCCTATGGTTGAAGTGACACATCTTTCATCCGGCGAAGTTCTAGGCCGAAAATGATTACTAACAAAACGAAAGAGATGGGTTGTACTTGGACTTTATTCATGACAGCCGGAGTGATCCCGGATATGTGGCCATTGATGACCCGGTGTGATTGGTGTGACGGAACTTTAGAGAAAATGAAAAGAGGACTATTTCGTTTCCGGCAATCAGCCGGAGCACTTTTCGGGAAGACGACAAGCCGGATCTTGTTCGCGAGAGCCGTGCGAATTCCCGAGCTTCTTTTTGTGTCGTGGGAGCGTGTCATCATCGCCACTGCTCGGTAATCCTAATTTTTATTATTAAGTGAGACAAGTGACGAATAGATCATGCGTTACCTCGCCTGCCGATTATCCCCCCCCGACTAAGTGATTCTTGGTGGAAAGCACCCTTTGAGCATCCACCCAACTGGTTTTTTGGCAATGCTTCGAACGATCCACGAGTTGATTGGATCATTGACGGTTATTAAATTTGTGTGTCTCCGCCTATTCGGAAAGTTCCACAATACGAGCAATAATAGCGAAGTTTTCGTCTAATCGTGCATCCGGACATTTAGTCTTCGTCGATGGCCGCGATTTCGGTCGCAAGCGAACCCCTTGCTCAAATCTGTGCCCAGGTTGCAACTGGCATGTCGACCAATAAGAGGCACAGCACTACGCTTGTTTAGTGAGGACTCACCGATGTCGTCGATCACATCATATGCCGAAGAAACTTGTCGCATTACGCTCAGGATGTTATCATTATTAATTCCGGGCCGAAGTATTTTCGCATACACAACCGAACAAAGACATGGCGTCAACTGTGCGTTGCGATGCCAGAGATTGTTCGCCAAGTCCTACGTGTTGTTCTGATGTGCTTAGCCTTTTTTTGCGAAGCGAAAAGAAAGCAATTTCGATTATTGTCTCAAACATATGCGGCGGCATGATTCTCTGTCAATTTATTATAACTGTTTTTGAAGACTAAATGCACTTGATACGCAGCGTCCGATATCGAGTTGCGCTTCTATATAGTGCTCCGCCGGCCCTTCTCGAATTTCTTCATGTCATTTAAGCGAACGATTCCTCTTATTTGCAAATTCTTTTCCACCTTTTCCATTCTCATTCAGCTCATCATGATGTACTATCCCAGTATCGAGCCCTTTGGCAAACACGACCCTGCTGAGACAAACCCCAGGTATGACTATCCAGACCAATATCCACAATATGCCTCCTCCGAGTCATACCCACGTCAACAGCCTATCGAAGCATATCCGCGGTATGAAATTGCAGACCCGTACGCAAGGCCGGAAAATTCAGAAATGTATTCCAGATATGAAAACACAGAATCTCTTCCAAGATATGAAGTCGCCGATTTGCTGCTGCGACGCATTTACCCTGAACCCTATTTCCGGTACGAACACCCAGAACACTTCCACCCGTTGGACCGGAATTACACGGAGGCCCAGCCGGATGCCCATACCAACAGTGGAGGTTTGACTTATCCAAGATACCCCTTAGCCACGCAGTCGTATCCCAGCCATATTCCGGGACCATATCCAATTTACAACGACATGGCAGCAGTCCTGGACCCCCCTACAAGACACGAATCCCCTCCTCATGAGCGTGATGTACATCCACCAACGATACACAATCCAAATACATCTTATCTGTGGTCTGAGCCCTCTGTGGCGGATGTCTCTCCTCCTCAGCATCAAGAAGATATTGGCCCAAAGATTGATTTACACAGTCATGTTTGTACCGTATGCGGCCGCCACATCCAAAGAGACATGTCACGTCACATGCGAACCCACATGCCAGAGCCGCGCTTCTATTGCCCATTCCCGCTGGGCCAATGCAGACATAGGTCCCGCAGATTCAACAGGCCGTATGATTTCAAAAAGCATTTACTCAACCGTCACTTCACTTTCGACGATGCATCCATCAAGAAAATGCACAACTTGGGAGATAAATTGCCCCACAAAGGCACATGCGGTTGCGGCGCTCGCTTCACCGGACAGGACTGGCTCGAAAACCATATTTGCGCCACCGACCCTCGTAAGATGTGCGTGATGGTCTCAGGCACCCCACCCTCTGTCTCCGCACTGCCCGCCTCTGTGCAATGATACGATTAAAGGCATTATCAAGTAGATACAATGGTCGGTAGTAGGATTCTTCGTGTTTATTTCGCTAGTTTTCTAAACCACAAATTCAAGTATCTACTTATTGTTACCACGCATTCGTCAAATATGTTGGGTGCGTCAATTATACCCTAATCAAAAGTGCGGAAGTCGTGAATCCACGTTCAGCAAAAAGCATTTCGACCCTGATTTCCAGCAACAATGTCTTTCAAAACGAATGACCCTTTGAAGAACGCCTCTTTAGTTTCATGTTACACAAAGTGAACCCTTCATGCCCAAATTGACGAGTGGTGATAATAAATTTTAAAGAATGAATTACCCCGCCCTGTGCGAAGGTGTCTGAACGTAATGGAGGGAATCAGCCGAAGGATCGGACAGATGTGATATAGACGTCAATGGGTCGAAGGAAGGTCGGCGGCACGAATATACGGCAGATAGTATGAGCCGCCCGGAAGTTCAAAATGCTTCAGAAATCCGGATAAGATAATCGGATGCACCTTCGGATTGCTGGGGGTCCAGTCAACCCCCTGAATAGTTTGAAAAACCAAGAAAAAACAATGCTTTCGAATCAGGCAACGGCTCTAATTTCTGAGCTCTCATCTTGACAATGTTATTGTTCGATGCAAACGCTTGTTAAACTAGCAGGGGTCGAAACATGATCGCATTAGACAAAAACGCATACTTTCCTTCGATAAATATAGATCGAAATGAGGCGTCGTTCTCAGAAGCAATTGTTCTCTCGTAATTTCAGTCGTATGACAATCTCAAATGTTACACACACTATTCTACTATCCCAAGCCACTCACACAAGACGGAATATGTCACACGAAAACCAAGAGAAGAGCAAATTTATGAAACTTCACCACAGGCCTTATCTTGGAAAAAGAGAGCCGGATAAGGACAAGCTCTGCCGTACAACTTGAATTGAAAGAACACACCAGAAAGTCGAAAACCAAACATGCAAAAGACGTCTCGTGCCTGTGACCAATGCGCTTTAGCTTCTTAGCTAGACGAGGCGGTTACGACGATAACTTCTGAGCCCATTCGTTAATCTCCGAGGTGTTGATGATGCGAACGGATTTACTGCTATTTTTGGGAATAGGTTCTAAGGCCGCGGCAACAGCCACACGAGCAATATCAGTGGCATATACGGGCTGCACAATGAACGAAAAAATGGTGCCATGCACCTTCTTTCCAAGTGAAGCGGCAAACCCATCACCAAAGCCTTTGCGCTCCAAGCGGTCCCCAAGCAATACACCTGGACGCAAAATGATCAAGCGCTCGAAACCCAAAGCCATGATGTCATCTTCCAACTTCCCCTTCGTGCGCGAATAAAGGATCCATGAATTAGCGTTTGCGCCGATCGCAGATACCAAGACGAAAGTCAGGGCCCCCGCAGCTTTGGCCAGCTTGGCAGCGTCGTAATTATAACCATAATCAATATCGATGAACCTTTGAGCAGACCCTGCAGCGGCTCGCGTAGTGCCAAAAGCCGAAAAAAAAGTCGAAACTGGGTGGTTCGAAATCACCTCGGGCCATTGAATTGGGTCCTCGACAACTAGTGGGGTAAGCTTCTCGGAAACAATCTCTGGCAGCCGGCGGCTGACCGTCCATATATGCTCCACAGACTTTGAAGCATTCAAGTCCTTCAAGATTTCTTTGCCTACGAGGCCAGTGCATCCCAACAAGAAAGCATTCATTTTTACTCGGCAGAACAATATCTGCCACTTAACTCTAAGCTGATCCGAAACGAAGCGACACTATGAGCGTCTTTGTGGCGCACTGTATATAATTCTGAGTCTCGTGACCAGTGCCCTCTAGAAAGCTGTACTTTCTATGCACCAGCAGCCCTGCATACGCTTGAGTTCAGCTTTTGGCTAGGCGATTTGGAGATAGAGCGGAGGCTGGGAGCAGATTCTGGATTTATGTTCCGAGGGAAATTCTATCAGGTTCAGTAACACGAAATTTGAAAGCTAATATGACTTTAACATACAAAGAGCAAGTTTGAGAGCAGGTTCCGCGTGGGAAATGCCGCAAATTCTAATGGCGTGGATCTGCGGATTTCAATCGACTAAAAACGGTTAAAATTATTTGCTCATTAATTGCTCGTGTCCGACTCGAAATCGATGCCCGAGGTTCGACATCCACCAGTACAATAAAACCTTCTTGAGGGATTGGCATATCGCTGGCATATATTCCCTGATCTACTGCCTATATATCCACGATCATCCCTCTCGGTAGCAGGATTTTTCCCATTCATAGCTATCGAATCTTCTCTCAATAAAATGGATCACATGAACATGTCAGGGATGTCCGATATGGCTTCCATGTCTACAATGTCAATGAATGATGTGGCCTCCTCTGCTATGGGTGCCATGACGTCTCCAACCGCATCAGCGATGGCTTCAATGGCTGGTATGGACCATTCAAACATGGGTCTGAGTCACATGGCAGGCATGCACATGTACTTCACTACCCAATTTAAGGACTATCCCGTTTTGTTCTCCACGCTTTCAGCTTCTAATAAGGCCCAGGCTTTCGGGATTTTTGTCTTACTTTTTGCCGTGGCTTTCTTCACTCGCTCCCTTGAGTTTCTCCGCAATTACTTGGAAGCCCGCGTATGGCGTAACCCCGCTTATGAGGCGCCATGTAAGCCTTTCGTCGCACCCAATGCGCCTGCTGCAAAATCTTGTTGCGGAGATGATGCCGCATCTTCGACCAATGAAAAGACCTCCGATGACGCGTTTGAAAAGGTTCCGAGTAACTCGCCTGCTGATATACCATTAGGCACAAGAATGTTCAGAGATACTATTAGGCTTCTCTTGTGCGTCGTGCCGGACATTTTTTCTTACGCATTGATGCTCGCGGCAATGACGTACACTTTGACCTACTTCTTTGCTATCGCTGTGGGTAGTGGTGTCGGCCGCTTCGCGTTCGAGCGCTTGTCTGATCATTATCGCGTGTCTCCTGGATACTTTTCGTCCCATTGTTGAAGTGTGTTATAAATCTTAATAACGGTTTGGGACTGCCCCCATATATAGTATGTCTCGCGTGAAAGACTTTCGTAAATGCTTTATAACTTCATGCATGAAGTTGTAGTCTCGATTCGATCAGCCACGTTAGCTTATTGTTGCTGCAATCTTCGGGCCAACTCAGAAGGTTTGACATTCGATTTTAAAAAGCCTGTTTTGATACATCTGCCTCAACCTTACCAAAGGGTCAGTTTGGCCACGCGTGAGAGAAGTCCACAAGTTTGTGACCTCATAGTTGACTTGGAAGAGAATTTCAATCATGGAAAAGGGACCGCGAGATCATTCGATAGAATCGACGCTCGGGCATATGCTCTCTTTGTTTCAGCGTTTCCAACAGAGCTCAAACACCATTCTCAGAGGCTCGTTCGATCTTGCGAATAAAGTCTTGGTAATTATTTTTGGTAAGAGACGTAACGTCGCGAGCCGCGAGACGCTCGCTGTACATGAGACGCGCCATTTCCAAACATTCCTCCACACTGCACATGGCCAGACCCAGTTTCACTTGCTGGACAAACTCGAATTCGCTCAATGTGAACATGTCAAAGTATGCTGACAGCCGCGAAAAGTCGATGGTATTGGGATTGGCGACGATATTCCGAAGCATCTGCTGTAATCGGAATATATTGAGCAAGGCGCGTTTGATACCATTGGCGTTGATGGCTGTGATAAGGCGAGATCCTTGGATGAGGATCTCATTTAACATCTGGCTTAGACCGGCGAAAATCGTCTCTTTTTCTCGATCTAGCACCAACTTGAAAAGCTTGGCGTCAACCAGAAATACCTCCTTGTTCAAAAATACAACAAACTCATCTGCGTCTGCAGGCTCGTTCTTGGGAAGCCAATCTTTTTGCGAGAATGAAGCAGAGATATAGTACATGCATTTGCATCTCAAGTCATAGCGGAGTGCCAAGAGTGTATGGTCGCGGATCAGCTCAAACTGGCGCACGACCGCATCGAATTCCCCTATTCTGCTCAGGTCGAGAGCAAGATGTATGTCGCCCACCGTCAGCTCCCGGAGAGTTTGACGAGCTGGAGTGTGGGCACCGACGCGGCCATTTTCTAGAAATACCCAGTCGTATCTTAGTTTATCTACCGTCAGAAGCCTCGCGTCATCCTCATCGTAAACACTATAGTTTGATTCCTTTCTGAGGGCGGGAATCCACGTGAGGAGCCACAGAGCCGTGGCCAGTAAATAGCAGATGTGATCAAACGAGTCATTATCTAGCAAGTCGTCTTTAGTGACGCCCCATAAGCTGGATTGGTCAGTGACTCCGCCGTATAAGAGCACCTCTGTTTCACGCGCAACGATTTCCGTAAGACTTATCATTGGCACACCAGTTGCTACTGCCAGGAGAATCTGGCCACTCAAATTTACCAAAACCGGCAATACCATCATTTTGCTGAGACGCAGTGCTTGCTTAGCAGGAGCATCAATAAGCAAGTTATAGTCCGCTGCCAGGGACCTGCCTGCTTGTAACACTTGCTCGTACAAATCTTCGTAGGCATCCGCAAAATCCTGCATGACTTTAAGGACGATGCTGCTGAAGTTTTTGCGATACACCAATGATGTGTTTAGGATGGAGCAGATCCTGATAAGAATTCGGCGGAAGTCAATCGCGTTCTGGTACACCTGCATCGTGCTTGATGCCGTCCCGTCCTCGATCCGGTCTAGCGGCGAGACGGTCAACTTGACGCCTGCTTGCGAGTCAAGGCTCGCTCCAGCATGAGCGGTGGCATCGTCACGGCCACTTGAGCTTGAAATATATTCGCGATATTGCTGATAAATACCGTCTTTCACTTGTGCTAAGAAATTTTCACGCATAAACGTCTGGAAAAAGTCAATGGCAGTGTTGTTGAGAGGATCACGTCCAAAGTCGCAGAAAAGGTTTTGTGCGCCAGCAACAAATATAAGAAAGAATTCCAAGATGACTCGCATATTGAACAAGTTGCGAGGAACGAGGACCTCGACCGTTGTATTGAAGCGCTCATTCTTGATGTATGGCGACGAATCACCTAGCGTGCGCTCATTAGCGCGAAGGCGATCTGCCAAGCTAAGGCTAGGGAACATGGCCTGCAAAGATTTTTGTAAGTCTTCAGCAGTGCTCACAGAGGAATCGAAACTGACGTCTTCAAATTTGAATACATCCGTTTTCCTGAGCGTTTCGTACATTTGACGAACATGCAGGCCCGAGGACGCCGTTTCAACGTGCGTCTCGCTTCCGAAGGATGTGTCATGAATATAACTGACGACCAAAGCGTCGAGCTCACGGACGATGGTTTTCCAAGCATTCTCTAAAGGAAGGTTCAAATCTAGCTTGTCTGTATCTGAGTTGTCTTGCAAGAGATGCACAATGTCGCCCACGATCTTGTGACGCTGTAATACCGCTAGCACTTTGGCAAATATCGTACCGAAAAGTTCTTGTAAAATCACCACCGAAGTATCGCTCAAATTGTCGTTACCAATAACATCCGACACATGCGAAGAGTCAAAATTCGAGAGCTTCTCCAATTTCTTTAGTTGCTTGGCGTTCTTCACCTTGCAATCTTCGATGGATCTGGTGATGACACCATGTATTTCCAGTTGTGTTGTGGACTCTAGAATGTCAACAACTTGCGTAATTTTGTTAAGCTTGGATGCGGTGTTCAAAAGCATATACATATAGTTGAAGGAATCCGCATATTGCGACAGTGCAGCCCCGAGCGGAGCGTCTGAATCCGGTCCGCGCAAATCATGATATAGTTGGCTCTCAGATCGTTGCTGTGCCTGCTGCTCTGCATGAAGTGAGGGCAATTGCGTTTCCAAGAACTCTTGGACGGGTGTGGTGAAGGCATTGGCGAGCTCGTTGATATCTAGATTCGCCGAATTGTGTATGTATTGCTCTAGACTTGGCAGCCTGCTCAAAAGCACTTTGAGTGAGGTCCATCTGGGATTCGAACTTAACACAAGACTACTAATGGTGTAGACCGGAGCCGTAGCAGACGTAGTCACCAGTTTCAAGTAAATTTCGTTTTGAAGCTCCTCAACAAGCATATCGAACAAATTCGCCGATTGCGTGTCTAAGAACACCTGCGTCGACTGCATTGCAGGAAGGGACCAGAGCTGATACCGCTCGGCCAATTTATAGCCATGATCTATCGCGAAATATATCAGATGAATACCTTTGTGAGAGCTCAAATGCTCGATCTGTCTTGGTATAGACGATACTTGTTGCGCCGCATCCAAAATGTCTAGCATCTCCGCGTACCTCTCCAGACTAGAGTTCAATTCTCGAAGAACATCCAGGCGATCCCGGCTTTCTTGTGAGGTAATTGTCAAAATCTTCTTGATCTCTGAAGTATCCAATTCGGACGACTCCAATGTGGAAAGAAGCTGATGATACTGGCCGATACATCCGTTGAACAACTCGTGCTGTTCCTTAACGACCATTCGAAGGGCATGTTCTGTTTCCTTTTGTAATTCACAGAAAGCGCCGTACTTATGAGCCATACCCACTGATGTATCATCCAACAAGGCCACGGCGGTCTCTATTGGGTTGCTTGAATCCAGTACAAGTTGCGGCCAATCATACAAAATGTTGTTGTAAACAGTTCGGAGATCGGCTACGGACAGCAGTGCTAAGCCATCATTGAAACCACTTTGCACCGCAGGACTTCTGAGAGCATTGCTATAAGCTCTGTTTCGCAGGACTAATCGATCACTGCGCATCCTCGTGAACCCCCCAAAATCAATGGTCAGATCGATGTCAACGTGGTGGAAACCGATCTCGCTGGTGAAACCCAGTGAGGTATTCACGTGACGCTTGGGTGCTGCAAAACCGCACTCCAACTGCTTTTTACAACCACCGTATGGAGGTAATCGACTTGGAGGAAGAGGCTGGATATGCTGACCGATCGGGAGATCGGTGTGATGTGATTGATATGTATGTGTTGCTTGAGATGCTCTACGAGCTTGTGTGCCAGGAATACTAATTTTGTCCAGTGGGTCATCTGACAACGATAGTGTTGTTGAAGTCGAGACAAGTTCTCCTACGACGAAGCACTCCCGTAAACTGATTGGAATCATCACTCGACCATCGCTTATGATTGATAAGTCACCCTTTTTTGACAAAAACATTTTGGATTTGAACAATTGGCTTTCGAGCGATACCAATGTTGAAGATTCCTTCGCCCACCTCTTGGCGAAACCGAGCCCTGCTCCTCATGTCATGGACACTCACAATATTTTGGAAAACGATCCTCAAAGGCCGCAAGACAAGTCGCTCAATGTGGCCACCGCAAAGGCTCTTCTGATTGAGGAAGAATGCTCAATCATCTCGCGTAATCGTGATTATTCAATCAACGCTCCAGATATCGACACGACCTTCGATGAGCATCCTAAGATATGTAAACACTCTTCAGCCAATTTTTTCCCGGGTGTTAATGATGACGATGACGATGACGGTGAAATCTCCATCGTTCTGCCAGATGCCAGTCCTCATTTGAGAGGTAGCAAGCACCGCAATCGTGATAATTCGTTGAGTGGGACTGCCACACCTTCGAAGAAGATGCCACAAATCGAAACGCTGCCCATGCCGCTATTCATGTCATCATCACAGGATGCAACTCATGCAAATCTCGCTGTCAACAGCCATAGGTCACCTTCACCAGCGAATATTTTGAGATCGTCGCCTCATATTTCAAACCACGCACCTCCCCACCCACCTTCAGAGAACGCTTTTCGCGATACATGGAAGCGAGGAGATGCTTTGGTTTCGAAGCCAGGTGTACCCACTGGCAAAGTTCGCGTACTAAGCGACCTTTCTGGAGAAGAATTGTCTGATGATGACCTTGCCCATACCGCAAAAGCCGCGCCAAGGATAGTACAACTTTCCGACCCTATAGAGTCTAGTCAGTCGTCCCCCTTAAAGCCTACGAGAAAGCGATCTCACAACAGTCAGGCAGCTACTGTGGGAGCTCCACCCAAACGATCAAAATCTAATCTCTCAACTCAAAATCCAGCCCTCCCGATCCTGGATATTGAATATTCTGCAAAAGAATTGAAGGACGCCAATCGGGTCACGCGCAAGCGCCCTGACCTTATGGCAGAGATGATACTCCTAGTCCCCCAGCAGATCTTCGACACTTTCGACAAGCCGCATTTAAAGGAGGCTTTTGAGGGCACAGTGGTAGAGCCATATGGGTCTTATTTGCCCCTCTTATCATGGCACCGGAATCTCAAGGCCCGTTACGACCGCCAACTAGATGTGTTCATTCCATCTCAGCCCCACATCAAAATTGAGACTCACAAAGTCCTCTATTACGACGCGCGCGAGTTCTGTGACAAATTGATGACGAATCGGTTGAAATACGATTGCACACTGGCTATTGCGATCTCGAAGAAGGAGTGCGATGCGGACTTCCAGCTAACAATTATGGTCGAGGGCTATGACCAATTTCTATCCAAGCTAAGGAATAATGAAAACAATCAATATAAATCTCAAGTTCTCGATCGTCTAAGCAGTTCGCGTGGAACAGATTCATCGCCCACAAAGTCTCTGAAAAAGAGCCAAGACCGACTTCCAAACTTTTTGGCGAAGGACGTAGAACGATGTTTGAATCAAACGCAACTCGAATGTGGAATCAACATTTTCCCGGTTCGCACCCGCCATGAGGCAATCGACTGGCTCGCTTCACAGACATATACCATCGCTTGGTCGTTGTACGACAAATTTGAGCGGAACAATTCACTAGCAAACTTGGGTCTGGTGCGTTCCGGCTCCAACCCCAAGTCGACGTTTTTACAGTCTATACGACAGTTCAAATTTATGACGGAGGCGAAAGCAGATAAATTGTACTGCATCCACCAGTCCTTGCCATCAATATTCGCCGCCTTCAATGCTAAAGGAACGCTCGGTACAGATACCAATGGCAAGAACATCGTCCCGCCATCAGTGGAAACGGCGATGAAAATAGCATTCCTCTCTACAGATCCAGGGGCTTTCATCGAGGAATAAAGCTCGCCGCAGAGCGGCAGAGTAACATGACAAGCAATTGCTATTATCTACGATTTTGTATGCGAAAAAATGGAGCCCGCTCCCGCTAACTCAATGCCTTTTCGGCCAAAGCGTAATCATCGGGCAGAAGCGTGTCCTTGATTGCCGAAACACGACCAAGGCCCTTCTGGAGCGCTTCAGTCTCAGCCTTTGTGAACTCGAAGCCGCCCCTTCTCAATTCCGCTACAATGTTCAAGGCCATGTCGATGGAGTCAACGCTACTGTCAGCCTTGAGTATGGAAGCCAAAAGCTCGGGTAACTTGTGTTTGTGAAATTCATCTTTCTTGGTGGCGTCCAATCCGGTTGATATTATCGATGCAATAAGAACGCACACTCGCGACAACAACTTGGGGTTGGTTGTGGAGGTCAATGCCAAGACCTTGAACCCATCAGCGGTCTCGAATGCCCGGGATGCATCCTCGCAGTTGCGGAGCAAACTCGAAAGCGCAGAAACACATTTAAGCAAAAGATTCTCGGGGGTTTTTGTATCGGCAGTAATGTTAATCATTGTAGCAAGGCCATCCTTGTGCTTCAAGAATGCTTCTTGCGACGGTGGATTATTCTGTAATGCCGTGCCGATGGATGTGGCCGCAAGTACCCTGAGAGGGAGCGGCGTCAGCTCGGTTTTGAGCTGCTCGATGATCGGCGGCCATAACTTCAAACTTTCGATGGAATTTGCATTGTCCAAATCCTCCACAAGCATTGCAAAGTTGTCGAAAGCGACCTCTTTGTTCTCGAGAGTCGCCTCATCATTGCCAACAATTGCAATCGCAGATCTCATCAACGCAGCTTCGTCTACCCCACCAAATAATTGGTTGAGGACTTTCGGGTCCGGGGTGCCGGCCTTTTCAATAGCCTCTTTATCTCCTGTTTGATGAGCAACAGCCCAGTTGAGTACCTTATCCATAATGAACCAGCTCAAGTAACAAGATGTTGGAAGAGAAAATCTCAATTCAGTCTTTTGAGCGAGTTAATGGTCATCTTCGCGTTTAAGATTCGTACTCCTTCTGGAATCTTCGCTAGATCGATTGAATTCGCACGTGACTTTGATAAGGCGCCATTGAAGGATGGTCACACATGGAATACAGAGCGTGGATAGACGGATACAGAGCGGATAACTCTCTGTAAATCACAGGTCGATTCCAGGACGTGATCCTGTGAATCCCTCATAACCATTATAGTCACGCGCGTGATTCTGACTCCGCTGGCGACTCACGGACCGGTGCTCTCCGTATGCAGTACGCGGCCTGCAGGATCGAGGGAGATCGGTCCGACGACGGTGGGTCGACTGGAGGTATAAATTGGGCTTCGGGGCGAGGTTGCGCCGAGTCCGAAATTTCACCAATCATCCAAATTTACGCAGTAAAACTGGTTTATCAAAAAATGTCTTTATCTAACAAACTTTCCGTCAAGGACTTGGACCTCAAGGGTAAGAGAGTCTTCATCAGAGTTGACTTCAACGTTCCATTGGACGGTAAGACCATCACCAACAACCAACGTATTGTTGCTGCCTTGCCCACCATCAAGTACGTCTTGGAACACCAGCCCAAATGCGTCATTTTGGCTTCTCATTTGGGTAGACCCAATGGTGAGAGAGTTGACAAGTATTCCTTGGCTCCTGTCGCTGCTGAGTTACAGAAATTGTTGGGCGAGAAGGTCACTTTCTTGAATGACTGTGTTGGCCCCGAGGTTGAGAAGTCTGTCGATGCCGGCACCAACGGTCAGGTTTTCCTTTTGGAGAACTTGAGATTCCACATCGAGGAGGAGGGATCCGCCAAGAAGGACGGCCTGAAGGTCAAGGCTGACCCTGCCGCTGTTGAGAAGTTCAGAAAGGAATTGACTTCTCTTGCTGATGTCTACGTCAACGACGCATTCGGCACTGCCCACAGAGCTCACTCCTCCATGGTTGGCTTCGAGTTGAAAGACAAGGCTTCCGGTTTCTTGATGGCCAAGGAGTTGGAATTCTTCGCCAAGGCTTTAGAGAACCCCGTTAGACCATTCTTGGCTATCTTGGGTGGCGCTAAAGTGTCTGACAAGATTCAATTGATCGACAACTTGTTGGACAAGGTCGACCTTTTAATCATTGGTGGTGGTATGGCCTTCACCTTCCTCAAGGTGATGGACAACATGGCCATTGGTGAATCATTGTTCGATGAGGCAGGATCCAAGAACGTCGAGAACCTTATTGCCAAGGCAAAGAAGAACAACGTCCAGGTCGTCTTGCCTGTTGACTTCATTACCGCCGACTCCTTCTCCAAGGATGCCAAGACCTCTACTGCCACTGTCAAGGAGGGTATCCCTGACGGATGGCAAGGATTGGACGCTGGCCCCGAGTCCAGAAAGATCTTCGCCGAGACCATTGCAAAGGCTAAGACCATTGTCTGGAACGGTCCTCCCGGTGTCTTCGAGTTTGATAAATTCGCCGCCGGCACCCAAGCCATGTTGGAAGCCGTCGTCAAGTCCGCCGAGGCTGATAACACTGTCATCGTTGGCGGTGGTGACACTGCCACTGTTGCTAAGAAGTATGGTGCTGTTGACAAATTGTCGCACGTCTCCACTGGTGGTGGTGCTTCCTTGGAGTTGTTGGAAGGTAAGGAGTTGCCTGGTGTCGCTGCTCTTTCTAACAAAAAGTAAATAATTCATAGGATTTTTATTCTAAATAACATATTGCTTAAAGCTTACATTTACCACCGACAATCTTTTCCCAAGCTTCCGATGTCAACACTTCGTACCGATTCTGATTCAACCAGTAAATAACGTCCGTGCCGTCGTCTCCCTGAGGCAAGATCTGGTTTTTGTATTTATTCTTTGGCACTTTGTGGTTGTGTGATGCTTCGATCGTGTCGATGAATTTGACAAACTGTGGTACCGCGTACTTTGGCAAAGACTCGGACAAGCGCTCGTAAAGAAGACGCAATATTTTCGAGCGCGTCGCCTCAGTGTTCAGCTTCTTTGGAAGCTCAATGACTGCAAAGCCAGCTCGACCCTCGTGATTAGGGACCTTGACACCCACAACGACCACTTGCTTGACAAGCTTGGAACGAGAGATTTCATTTTCCACCTCTGTCGCTGATACGTTTTCGGACTTCCAACGGAAAGTATCGCCCAACCGATCAACAAAGTAAAGAAGACCATCGCCATCCATCCTGAGCAAGTCGCCGCTTCTGAACCAGGCATCACCTTTCTTAAAAACATCATGAATGATCTTGGATGAGGTGGCGTTCTTATTATCATAGTACCCCTGAAAAGACGTTTCAGGCTTTTTAGTGTTAATGATGCGCATCATCAACTCTCCTGGCTCGTTGATAGCGGGATTTACACAGAATCCGGTCTTGGGATTTCTCCAAACTTCATTCTCATCATCGGGATCCATTTTCACCAACTGTTGCTGGAATGAAAGAATAAAGTTGATGATCGATCCGTACTTTCGGCACGCGCCCACACCGTGATCTCCATATTGCAAACTTGTGAGCGCAATCGGAGACTCGGTCGAGGCGTAAAACTCGCCGACGGCCTCAATTTTGAAGCGGTCTTTGAACTCAAGCCAGATATCTGGTCTCAATCCATTGCCGTACGCAATTTTCACCTGGTGACGCTGCTGATCAGGATGAGCTGGAGCATTGAGCAAGTATCTGCAGACTTCGCCCACATACTGAATATGTGTTGCCTTCGTGATGCGGGCCTGTGACCAGAAAGAACTCGCGCTGAATTTCTGGGAAATCGCAACACAGCCACCAACTAATAATGTGGGACATACGCCCAACATAGCGGCCGTAGAATGATAAAGGGGCATTGCCGTGAGCACTGTAGAGTTCACATCAATCTTCATAATGTATCCAAAGAGGGTAGCTGCCATAAAGGCTTTGCGCCATGACATGATCGCCGGTTTGGGTAAACCTGACGTTCCTGAAGTATATATTAGTGCACAGCAAGAATGGTCCGAGTCCTCTGGTCTTCGTGTTGCATTTGGTGCCCGGTACTTTGCGGTCTTGTCATCGTTCAACCTTCGCATCAACGAAATTTCATCTAGAAAATGTAGCTTGACTTCAGGCAACTCTTTGCGGATTCCTGCTTGCAGATCTCTTATCGGCTGAGCGCAGTCCGGATCTATGAAAACCTGCAGCACCTTCCCAGCCTTGATACTGTGTATCAATGGCTTGTCTTTGACGTTAAAATTGAGAAAGGCAGGAACCGCACCAATGTTCCATAATGCAAACCACATGATGATAAAAAGAGGCTTGTTCATACAGTCAATTCCAATAGTGTCCAAATTAGTGACCCCGTATTCCTCCTTCAAAATGTATGAAAAGCGCAAAATCATAGCATACAAGTCGGCATATGATATATTCTCAACCTCAAATTGCGAGTCGAATATCTTATTCCCCTCCAGATCGACCTCTACGGGGACAGGGTCCAGTTTGGCACGCGGGAAGCAGATTGCTGTGTTATTGGGATGCAGATCCACTGCTGACTCGAAATAGTACCAGTAGGATGCTTTCCCACGAGCACAATTCACGACAAATGGAATTGCAGCTGCGAAAACACGACGGACCAAGAGCAAGTCGTCTGTGATCATGTACTTCGCGTCGAGCAACTTTGCGCCGATCAAGCCGCCAGCAACAATCTCAAGTAATGACATCCAAGAAGAACGAGCACTATGGGCTCTTTCGCGAATTACGACAAGGAGAGCCGTATTTCTACCCTCCTGCGACGCGAACTTTTTTCCCATGGTATTGGCCTCGAATTTCCAGCCGGTTGCCTAAACAGTGAGTTGTCCTGAGCCGGGAAAGGGCGTGGAGATAGTATATCTATGCGGGAGAAGACAATCGTGGTCTGAGTTTCGCTTGCTTTGCACTAGTTATAGACATCGCTATCGATATTTTGGAAAGCGCTCGGACGGTTGAATCGGTCTCGAGTCACTCAGTCCCTGGCGCATGCATAGATCCATGTACCATGATCCAGGCGTTGCCGGCCTCAGTCGTAGAGTAGAGGAGTGAACGGGGACTTGTATTTTGGAGCGGTCCGAAGATAGTATTGGCGTCTCTGAATCCTGTGCAAAGGGCATAGTTGGTTGAAGCTCAGTCATTTGTTCAGGCATGACATTTATGCGTCCGCCGTCTATCTCATCCCACCATGATGTGATTAATGATGGATTATGCGACTTGAGGAATATGTATATTTCATATGCCTTCTCTGTCACCTTGATGTGGTTGCAATGCCAGAGTCCATGCTGCACCAAAACCTTCAAGTCCAGCAGTGGCTCGAGTAGGTAATCGGACATACAGCATGTTGAGTGATTTGAAAGCAAGATTTGAAGCACCAGATAGAAAAGAGCCTTGACTCGAGATATATCCGTCAACCTCATCGCTTGGCTTAGCATGGGAAGAATACCGATATAATCATGACATGACGCACAACGAGTGATCTCTCTCATGAGCGTATGCACTCTGAACTCCGCCTCCACAAGGTCACGGCGATCAATTCTCTTAACTGTGCAGAGCCCAAGGGCGAAGTTGCACAGATATCGGAAGATGGCAGCGTGAGGTTGAACAAGTGGCGCCGGTAGATTCCAGACATGGAATTGTGCCATAATGTCTGGGGCTCGTTGTGGTTTGAAGTCCCAGTGCGACCAGCAATATGCCACCACCAATTCCATAAGTGTTCTCTGGCTGAATGATCCCACACCTTCTAGAATCTCAAATAGCGTTCCCGCATCCAGCATGGCTTCCATGAGGTCATTGAAGGCGGGGAGAAAGTAGTTGGGGTTATCCAATGCCCGATGTGATGCACCAATTGAAAATAAGGTCAAGAGATGAATACGTTTCAGTGCCAAGTCCAACACCATTTCGGGGGCATCCAAACTGGCCCTGATTTTTGTAATTGCCTTTTCAGCAGCCCAAGCCGAGTCGTACCCAGTCACCGGAATCTGAGATGAATATTGAGCGATCTCTGAAAATAGGAGTGTTTGACGTTGGGTCATGTTGTGGTTAAAAATCGACCCAACGAGCGGCAGTACTTTGAGTGCAGAGATTTGTATGATGGTGTAATTAGATGAGCCCAGGTTCTTGCAGCTGGCGACTGGATCGCACGCGCTTGTCGGTATTGTTTTGTCTCTCTTCACTCGCTGTGATCTTTTTGTGACTTCGATCGTAAATGGAGCCCGGGGACCTAATAATACATTTTCGTCAGTGATAAAGTCAGATGCGTTGCCCCCGCTTCCGTACTTGTTGTGGTGTTTGAAAGACGTGTGATACGTTGACTTGGTGAGGAAATCGCAAACGGTTTCCAGTGCATCCAGGCCGAGATCGATCACGTCCATCGACGGAAACCTTTCACTGCGTGCAGTGACCATGTCCAGGTGATCACCTGTGCTAGGAGGCGCCATAAGGGTCCTTGTGACAGGAGGCACTGCCGTGAAAGAAGGTGTTGCTCGCACGTGTGGGCTAGCGAAACGAAAGTCATTAGGGGAGAGCAATGCCTTTCCACAGTCGTTGATTTGTGACACCGACTCAGTTGTGGTGGGATCTTTAGCAACTTCATCGACGTCATCGGTGACCCAACCATCTTGTCTGATGCGAGCGCTCGTAGGCGATCGTGGCTTTTTCTTCTTCGCTATCAAGTATTCGCGAGCACTGAAGAGAACGAAAGTGATAGCAGTGGCGACTACCACGAGGACCACCAAGATATATGCCAGGTTGATTAGGATCTGTGATTCGTCTCGTGTATCTTCCACTTGAGTATATTCAGCAAGATCATCAATATCCATGATAAGTACGTATAATCTGAAGAGCAGAGGGCAGCTAGAGAAAAGCCCACTTCAAGACAATCTCTCGTACTGATGGCTGCAAAAATTGAAGCAGATGCAAATAATTGTCCTTTCGATATGGTTGCGAAAAAATCATCAGGCCGCCACCCACGCCGCTGCCGCCAATTACAGATCCGCCATATGGAAGCTCACCCTCAGATTACGTCATCGACATCACGCCATCCCCCTCCTCATTACTGATCCTGATAACCATTTGACCATTGTATAGAATATCGCGAGGTCGAAGCATTATGTTTCTGGTTGGAAAGCATGTCATACGGACTAATGTGCTACTGAGTCTCCGTTCGAATTCAATGAGGGCTATATCTTATCGAAAACTACCTACGCTCGTATCAAGTCTGTTCAGATCGCCGTTCCGTTTGCTCAGTTCTCAGCCTACACTTATTTCAGGCTCCAGCGCCAACAGTGCAGCGAAAGTCCTCGTCAACAAGTCAGATCGTCAAGATAGCTATCCTCCGATCTCATCAAGGTCTACTGGTTACTGGCTTTTGGCAACATCTGGCCTTGTGTTTGGTATTGTCGTTCTTGGAGGTCTCACCAGACTCACGGAATCGGGGCTTTCCATTACTGAATGGAAGCCGGTGACAGGCGCATTACCCCCTATGAACCAGCATGAGTGGGAACAAGAGTTTTCAAAGTATCAGGACTCTCCGGAGTTCAAACAGCTCAATTCGCACATCACATTAGAGGAATTCAAATTTATTTTCTTCATGGAGTGGAGTCATCGTTTAGTGGGAAGACTCATTGGTGTTTTTTTTATCATGCCAGCTATCTACTTTTGGAAGACTGGAAGCTTGAGTAGACATACTAGCAAACGCGTGGTCGGACTCGCGGTTCTATTGGGATTGCAAGGTGTGATCGGATGGTGGATGGTGAAATCTGGGTTGAGCGAACAAGATTTGTTAGAACGCAGGTCAAAGCCTACCGTATCCCAATATCGTCTTACCACTCATTTATGTGCTGCATTCCTTATGTACTTGGGAGTTTTATGGACTGGATTCGAGATTTTGACAGAGAATCGATGGGTGCAAGAGGCTCGCACAAACCCAGCGCAAGTGAAGCTGATTCTCTCAAAGTTACAAGGCCCAGCTCTCAACAAAATCAGAGGGATCGGTCTTGGAATGCTCGGTTTATCGTTTGTGACTGCCATGTCTGGAGGAATGGTGGCTGGGCTTGACGCAGGCTTGATCTACAACACATTCCCCCATATGGGCGAAAACTACTACCCCAGTCAGGGAGAATTGATGTCGCCCATTTTCGCCCGCAAAGCAGATCAGTCTGACTTGTGGTGGCGCAATCTCTTGGAAAACCCCACTACAGTGCAGTTGGTGCACCGGGTGTGTGCCACCATAACTTTTTTTGGTATTGTTGCTGGACACGTTTATTGCTCTAAACGTAAAGGCATTTTACCTCGCTCGGCCGTTGTTGCCAACCGTGCTGTCATTGGTGCTGTATCGTTGCAAGTGACTTTAGGTATATTCACGTTACTTTATTTGGTGCCTATCTCACTTGCAGCAACTCACCAAGCCGGTGCTTTGGCATTGTTGACTGCTTGTTTAGCCTTCTCGGCGGCGGTCAAACAACCACGCCCCCAGGCAGTCTCTTACATCAACCAAATGATGAAGAGTCAGCTTCTAAAGACTAGGGTAATATGAACCCAATGTACATAGACGACTTCAATTGCTCGGTAGCAAGTCGGGGTCATTTCATAGACGAAACAAAAAATTTTGCCACACTTCATTGGGCATCGTAAATGCTATGAATGATGAGGTTGTGTGACTTGTAGTGAACATGGTGCATATTTTTCGGCAGGAACCCTGAAACGGGTGTCGATCTTTGTATTCGTATAGCATGGCTGCACGAAACCAATTCTTCTACCAGATACGTTTACTACACATTTCGTAGCGCATAACGTTTTCGAGTCCCTCGGGAGTCTGTGCGGACTCTGCACATGAGGTGCGATTGGTCATGTGGCCAAGCAATTGGCTATTGCGTTTTTCTTCAAGGGTAGGAGGAACAGTCTCGCCTCGGTCATAGAGGTACAGTCTGGTTGATGGATTTATGGCGGACTTTTCCACGTTGGGAATGCCCGGCAAAAATGAAAAGTCAATTGAGGATGTATCAGGAGAGCCTCTGATGGGAGAATCTTCCAAGAATTGTTCGATGGAGTCGGGAGGCGGGGTCCCACCCTCCACGATGAAGGGATTCACGCACGGCGTAAAGAAATGTGCAGCCTCCAGGCGCAGAGTTCCATTTTCCATGTCGAATTGATTCACGCAGGGTGTCGAGATATGAAGAGCGTCTGGTTGAGTAGTAGACATCACATCGTGGGCGCGAGGCAGCAGTGATGTTGCTATCACCAAATTCGGCACGTCCACCGACCGGCCAATATGATTAGCGAGCTTTAGTAAGATCAAGCCTAAAATTAAACGCATCAATAAGAGAACCGCAAAACAGGCAACAGTCACTCCACCAGTAGTGGCGATGCTGCGAAGCATTTGAACACTGTGCTCCATCAGAAATGTTATAGGGATGCCTCGCGCGTTTATAAGGTCGCCTATACTCATGCGTAGGAAACACACAGCGATAGCTAGGAGAGGCAAACCGATTCGACGAGTGAGTAAGACATAGTTAACAAGTTCGTGTTGTGAGGTAGAATCCAGAGCGCTTGATGGTCTCGAGACCTCTACGAAATCAAGACTGAGCACGAGCAAAAATTTGCGATAAATTCGAGGGCGAATCTTGTTGAATTTTGCAATATAGCAATGTTTGATCCAGTCGACAAGGATCTCGCTTCCCATCACGATGACTGTTGGGCCAAATATCGCGCCCATCCATGCATTCCAACTCAGCCAGCTGTTGGGGGTCATACCCTGTTCCGCCCGGCTAAGTTGAATGATGTTGCGAAGGGCGATGATGGAAAGCATGAGCGAGAGCTGGAAACGCTCTGCCAAATCTGAGAGAGAGATTTGAAAAAGACCCTCACGCTCAAATTTTTTGAAGACGGCTCCTTTGAGTTCGGCAAACTGATTAGAGAGCAATAATGTTAGCAAAGCATTGGAGTACGAATTTGCGGCGACGTTCAAAGATACGGTCTGATATATCAAGATATATGCATGGAAACACAAATATGAGATTGCTAGCATGAGCACCAGGATGAATTTCGATACCTCTAGCCAGCGGCGTGAGGATTTCGAGATGGAAAAATTGTGCAAGATACTGAAGAGATCATGGCCCAATGTAGCACACAACTTGTCAACGACTTCCAAAACACCGTAAGTTACGTAAAGCTTCAAGTGAGCGTGGCCACGGATATCGTGATACATGCGCGATACATCGAGGTTGATGCACGAAAGTATAAGCACTGCCGCGAGGATGGAGAATAGGGTGACGCAGTCACGAGAAACACAGAACAAGTATTCGGGGGCTTTTCTAGGATTCCAAATCATCTTTGTGGACACGATGATGATTTTGAGGGGAGCCAATGTGAAGAGGGTCAAAAAAGAGTTGAGACAAACGAGGTTGCCGTAAGCCATGAATCCCTCTAGATGAAAAGGAATCCTAATCATATTGGTGAGTGCATGAAGCAGTTCAAGCAGAGTTGTCTGCTCTGCAAGATCCAAGGAGTAGTCATCATTTGTGTCGGATGGAAGATTTAGCTCCGATAGGAGCAACCGATATAGAGAGAATAAGCGAGGTTTAGTAGCCTCAGCCGAAGGCGACCGTTTCAGCAGATGTCTTGACTCAAAGAATTGGAATGGAAGCCACCTAGATGGAGCCGAGGAGGATGTAGCTTTGAGCAGTGTACCTGATCGAGATCTAGAGGGAACAGAGTCAGTGAGCGATTGCAGACTGGTCGAGGGTGAAATTGAATTGGAGCCGTGGTGGGTATCATTATCCTCGATTTTTGCAGCTATGACTTTATGACTATGAGACCTTTGAGAATTTTTCCTTTGTCGAAAAGGCTTTCTTGATGGCATCTGCTGGACCAGACGTTTTATGGATATATGTTGATTGAGACTGTGATTATAGAAAGGTCATGAGGTTGCAATCGCGTGAAATGGAAGCAGATTATGCGCTCGCGTTCGACTTCTGTGATCAGCCATTGGAGGTCGAATCCGGATGCAATCACATGATCTCGCAAAGCATGTAGACTGCGGTTCGACTCTTCGATGTCATACAATTTCTCATATCGACGCACCTGCATATCCGCCTTCGATCGACCCGCACACAATAATCCGGGCTCCATCCCCAGTGAACCCACCCTCCATAACGTCATGGAATTGTTGACTTTACCTCATTTTTTGGAGCTTTTGCTGCCATATGCCGCCAAATCTCCACTTACTCCACTCGATGCCCTGCGCATGCAACTTTATATTACTGAGTTGCTCGTCGACCATTTTGTCGATTTTCCCTTACTCAAATTCTTGTCGCGCTTCTTGACTCAGCAAGCATTGGATGAAATCATTGAAGAACGGAATATCGAGCATCAATGCGGCTACTTGGTGTGTGGTGCTTCCCCGCGACACCTCTCCCGCCGCTTATCGCATTCATCCTCGGCAGTCTCTCCTCTGTCTCCATCTTTCCAGATTTACAATCGTAAACCTTCTTTGATCTTGCCAAACACATACCTATCACAATATTGCTGCAAAGCACATTACCAAGCCCTGATATTCTTCCGCAACCAGCTTTCTAATGAGCTGGTCTTCGCTCGTGAACACATTCTATCAGCGCCGCCATTCTCAATGGATCAGCCTCTGTCGTGGTATGAGAACAACATCACGTGCTTGGAAGAGGTGTTGGAGCGTCACCGCCAACTACGCTCCCAGGGTAAGTCCCTTGCCGATGTGGTCAATATGATGTCGGGGCTATCTGTCAGTTCTGATGCATCCTCAGCAGATACTAGTGAGCTCGCACGTTTGATAGAGGATTTCGAGATTATTGAACACGAAAACCCGCAGGCACAAGAAAGCGGTGTCGAATCGGACGACGATGCCGATGATCAGCACTTCTCTTCAATGAGTTTCCCCACTTCGAGATGTGTAGCGTGAAAAGTGAGCAAAAGAATACTACATGCCTTCCTACATGTGCCTCAATCACCTCACATGGTCAAGTGGTAGATGCAAAGTCTACACTTCTATACTGCGGAGATCAAGCGACATTAAAGCGCACGTTTCCCATTTGAGGAAGCGTTTCACTTCTGGGGCGCTAAAGTTGGAAGCAATCTTGTCTGATACATGTATCGCATCCTGCAACCGACGCCGATTTCCCTGTCGTGGGACCGTGGTCGTGCTACACGGTTGAACACCACCCCCCTAATCTAATATGGGCCTGCTAACGATTTTTCCCGATTTCAGCCCTTCTTCAAAAACCGATTCCGAGTTTCACGGGTGACACTGTTTAGAGCGCCAACTTCTACAAGTTGGTGAGGCACAGTATCGAATGGACTCATCAACGGTCTTTTTGTTGAGACCCCACGACACACACACACTCATTATATTCACATGCTTATGATGACTTCTTGTCGACCGCATCATCTCTTGTCTCAGTGCCGTCGAGGAGAACGGGAAACTTGAATCGGTCATGGAACTTTTGTCCCCAAAAGAAAGCTTTGAATCCATGCCTTTTCAAATAGTCCGCCAAGGTCTTTCCCATCCCGAGCCTCTCTTTCGACGGTGGAACGTCTGTGTCTTTGCCAGTCCTAATGTAGCGCGTGATGGCACCCATTCTGTTTTCTCTTTCGCACAGCGGTGTCACTATCTCCAGATGCTTCTGCACAATATCACCATCAATTTCGGCTAACACAGCCTTATATCGCTGTGCCATATCAGTATAATAGCTGATCTGCTTCATTTGCAATTCCCGCTGGACATCCAAGAGGGGCGAATCATCTGACTTGAGCCAGTCATACCGTTTATTGTATGCCTCGCGTTCCTCTCTGAGCATGAAGTCAATATCGTCGAGAGATTGCGTCCAATCACGGCGGTGCGATTCCTTTAACTGCTTCAACACAGGCGCGGCGGCTTGTAACAGTACGCCTCGTTCGTCGTGAGATTTCGCTAGCTCGAGCTCAAGCATGTATTCCCACAATGCTTCGGCCTCGGCAAGTTTAGCATAGTATAATCGCGGTATGATCTCGTCCTTCTCTTTATTCCGTCTTGTCACTAGAGCGCTGCTCGCTTTCACGTCAGGAGACTCAGTTGAATGCCAATCTTGATTCATGGAGAAGACTTGAGTCAGTCGTTTACAGTCCATCGCGACTCTTTTGTTTTGCATCAATCGTGGATACGCCATCTTGATATATGGTATTGGCACCGAACCTGCGCCGGTGGTTTTGATCTTCACCTGTTGGGGGCCTTTTACATTGATAGTATTGTCGATTTTATCAAGAAAGTGGAACTTGTTGATATCATAGTGGAGCGAAGGCTTGACGATCGATTCAATGTATATGGGATCGTATGCGGCCTGCAACATTTTTTTACGGACAGATCCATGCATTAAACACTTTTGTCGTGCCATAGTTGCGGTGACGCTACTCAGTTCCGGTGTATAGCTTAGTTGTAGGGAATTCGGGATATGGCCTCCCTGTTGTCTAAGTTTCAAGAAGCGTTGAAGCAAGCGATCCTCATTTATTTGAGACTCTGCCATAATCCCATCCATTCTTCTTCTCATCTCCCTGTACAGTGTGACCCGTTTGGCCTTCGCGATAGCTTGCATGCGTTTCTTCAACGTGAGGTTCCGTTTTTCCAAAATGTCCATGCTTTGTGCTTGTGTCTCTTGGATTTCGTACCTTTTCGATAGGTAATCAAACCTCCTCTGATTTCGCAAGTACTCTCTTTGTCTCAACTCACTCATTATAGTAATGAGTGAACACAATGTATTGTTGGAGGGGGCCTCGATGAAAGACGACACGGCCTGCAGCAAGTTGAGGCCTCGGTGAAAGGCCTCAATCTCATTATCACTCGATTGATGTTGGCGCTTGAATTGCTCCTTTGCGTTGAACTTGAGCTCGGATTGCAAGCTATGCATGTACCTGCCAGAGTCGAAAATATAGTCATCCAATTCATCGCGCACATGATAGGAGACGCAGTTATCCACATCGAGATCATCCAACGGCGGCACGACGTTCATACGCTTACATTGTCGTAGCAAATGTCTGTATAGTGAAAGGACGCCTGACCTATGTAGGGACGCGTGAATTGATGACGGCATCGCAAAGGGTTGATCGATTCTTGAGAGATCGGGTGCGATAATCTCCATCCGAAAAATCCAACAACTCACCCTCTGTACTTTTTCTAAAATGGCACGTCCTCACACTGAAGATGCTTATCACGAGGTCTGACTAACCCTTGTAGCCACCAAAGAAGAACACGCCATCGAATTCTCTCATCCTCAAGTTCAAGCGGAACAAGGCCACTTTTGTAGTTTCGGTTGATCCTTATGTGCCACACAAACTCACTCTCGAACAATTGAAGAATGAATTGGTTCTAGCCGTCAACTCCACTGGAGGCTTTGAGGATGAGGCCGATGAGAATCCCATTGATCTCTCTGGTGAAGAGCCTTTGGACGATAACGATGAACAAATTAATGATGATATCGACGACAATATCGTGATGCCGAATTCAGAATTCATTCGAAAGAACTACACCAAGAAAATCCCCATGGTTGCCGATGGGCTCAAGCTTGCGATTCCTCAAGATAAAACGGCGCCTTATTCCAATCAGTGGATCGAACTCACCGATGAGATCTTGGAGGGGATCGAATTCCGTGACTATGATATTATCGCATTTTCATACACTGAATTCGATCACTTCTTCATCAAAGAGCCCGTCTATGATGATTGATTTTCATGGAGATGAAGTGTGCGGATTCCCCGGATCACCCCCATTTTTTTCTTCCATAAATTACATATAGATGTTAAAGATCGCCAATAGAACAACTGGAGAGTTTGATCCCTTCACCATCCGAGTCGTATGGATCGGCGACGTGTTGATGAGACCAATCCGTATTAAGATTACCGCATGGTGAAATTGACTATACTTTGACCGAAAAAAGACAGAGTGCACCACATTGAGGAATAAAAGGCCCGAAAAGCACACAATTGAGGGCGCAAGGCTGCTTTTACAATGTACGTCAGCCATGAGGACTCCCATACTTTGATTCGGTGCTATATATTTTACCGTCACTTTACGCGCGGCGACGTGTTGCTGATTTTCCTGATCCCGCCAGAGTGTTGTCTCGAGGGTGATGCGTAGGTGGGCCTCGTTGGAGACAGGCCCAGACTCGTGCGCGACACCTGGCGAGATTTACTAACCTTCAATCCTTGACGGTATGGCGACTGTGAATGTGGCGACAGGAGCGTGGAGCTGACATTGCGACTTGTGGTGGAGGCGGTAGCGTTCTTGATCATCTGGGGTGGGCTGGTCGCACCACTGTTGACAGATATGGACCGCAAGACCTTCCACTCGCCATGAGGAGCTGAATGTCCCGATACATTTTCGTTTTTGGGCGATGACGTCGAGGCGATACCCGCGGCTGCTGCAGAGGTGATGCCACAAACGGAATTCTCTTTGCTATTCATTTCACTTTCAATAGACATGCCATCGCGGGTGGTGCGTCTCAGTGCCGAATCGATCTCAATCGCTCCGTCCTCATCGGAGTTATTGTGCACATCGGTGATGTTATTCTCCAGATCATTGAACTCGTTATACTTCCGTGGCTGGCCTGGTGAGATCATTGGTACTGCTGTGTGGATTTTGGCTGTCAATACTCCGCTGATTTTCCGTCGCCTGATGGGAGTGCAATAGGAAGAGTCGAAGTGGGATGAGGTATTTGCTTGAGAGAAAGAATGAGACTGTTGTTGCTGTTGTTGTTGTTGCTGCTGCTTGCGTTCTCTCGCTTCTTGCTTGAGACGCGCTTTGAATTCGTCGTAAGGACACAAAGAAAAGAGGCCGCCAATAAAGGGATCAGGGCGGTTATCCAAGACCATAGTGTGGCGCCAGTCCCTAAAGTCATGTTGGTGCAAATAAAGCCAGTGTTGTTGCGGGCCAACAACCATTCCAGGCCGAATCATCCGCATATATCCAATACATTCATTCGCGGTGAATCCATGTGTGTATATGAGGTGGGCCCCGATAAGACAGCCGGTTCGTCCGAGACCAGCCTTGCAATGGACGGCTATTTTCCCGCCACGATTGATGACGCATTCAGCAGCACCAATGAACTTCTTCACGAAATCCATCGTGGGACACGTTCCGTCATCGAAAATCATATCGACATGTTGTATACCACGTTTAGTGAATTCCTGAGCATCGTACAAGTGAGAGTTCAAACGAAATACCAATTGAACATCATTGTCAACAAAATAATCCAACACTTTGGTGAAGGTTTCCGTGACGATTCTGGTTCGGGAGCTTTGTTGAGGAGAGGCGAAGGCAATAAAGTCCTTGGACAAAACATTGAAATCCCCCTGGTCTACGCGCTCATATTGTTCGTACTCCTCCAAGTTGAAGGCAGTGAGATCGATCATGCCTCGCTCCTTCGCACGCCACATGCCATAGACGATATCCTGGATGGTGATCTCATAGTCTGCGTTTGAGTAGCCGGCATCTCTGAACGACTGGAATGGAGGCAGGACCTGAGCGATGGGCTGCAAAACTTGATGGGGGGACCAAGACTGGACCAACACCATGTAGCAACATAAGAGACAAGCGGCATTTGCGCGGTGCTTTGGTGAAAGGGAACTGTACAAGACGATTGCCTTCCCCTGATTCTTAGGATCATTCAAGAGGTTATGAAGACTAACGGCGAATCTGTATAGCGCGCCGACATTGAGAGGACCGAAATCCAAATGGAAAGGATTATATGGTAGAGAATCCTCAACAGTAAAGTGCACAAACTCGGCTGTATCAGCAGGCGGAACACTGTAAGCACCCAAATAGATGCGGTCTACATGGACGTTAGTAAAGAGACACACAGACTTGTAGGCATGACTGTTACGTACTTCGCAAGAACTCTATGCGCGGAACAGACGACCTGCTTCGTTTCTCCATCGAAGTCAGAATAAGAACAAGATTCTACGTTCGAAAGGAGAGATGTTTGGTGATAAAGCTCAGCAACAAGCGACAACTTGTTACAAATAAGGTCTGTTGTGGAACTGTCCAGATTGGGATTAAATAATATATTCCCGATCGCAAATCATTGTATGCAGTACTCTGGCTTGTAAGAGCTCAAGCGTCGGGCGAGCAATAGCAGAGGCTGATACTCGAATCACAAACAAAGGATATATGGTGCGTTACATTGATACGTGATTCTGCATGAAGATTGAACCGCTTACTTACAGATTCAGTCTTCGTTATATTCGTTCACCCCAGAGACAATTTCGGCATTGAAGAAATTCCGAATTTCCAGTGGCCGCGCTCCCCTGGTACAGGCTATCACATGTAAGTTTGCATGACCGTCAAGCACTCTCAGTATACTAACTCTACGTGTGTAGATTTGATCGATAAGGATACACAGGAAATCTCACGCGATGGTAATGAGACGTTCACGTCGCTCGACGATCTCGCTGATGATTTAGCGGAGAACTCCCCTCGTTTCATAGTGCTCTCTCATCCAATCAAAACACGTGATGGCCTCTCCAAACTGCCTCTCGTTATGCTCTACTGGATCCCCCCAACCGCAGGTCAACGCAGCAAGATGATGTATGCAGGTGCCGTCGAGGAATTTCGCCAACATGCCGGTGTCTCTCGTCTTCTCAAAATTGAAGATGAGGAGGAACTCATATCGATTCCAGACCAGCTTCTGTGATGGCCGTTACCCGGATGATCTGCAATGGGCAACAGATACACGTGACTCGCACAGCTCCCCAAAGTCGTTCCTTCACCAACTTTTTCATCTCGTATAAAAAAAGACATTGAAAATTTTTCACCCACCCATCATTTGCAACTAACACAAGAAAATCAGTCAATATGGGTCGCATGCACTGTCCTGTACGTTTTAATGCATTATAGCCTCTCACCAGGTGTATCTTTCTTAGAAAGCATATGCTTTTAGGGTTCCAAGCGATGTCCAATATGGGATCCAGGTCTTTCTCAAGAGTTGAAATCGTCTGCACACTCTCGGAGTGGCGCTCAAGGACGATTTCAGTTGTGCTCTTGGAATTTGATACTGTGTGCCGGGCACTCGTTCAGATGTCGTGTTTTCTCGATCGGTGTTGGATTTTGCTCGCGCATAAGTATGACACATGTCGAGATGGCGCGATGTTGTAATTGAGTTTTATTGTCTCCATTATTCCGCTTTGCCCATCATGGGTCAAGTTGAATTCAGGCTGACTTTAGTGTTCTTGAGGAAACTGTAAAGATCCACTGGCTGGCTAGTTTTACACTAATTCCTTACTAACAATGTTCAGGGTAAGGGAATCTCTTCCTCTTCTACTCCCTACTCGAGAAACGCCCCCGCGTGGTTCAAGTTGTCCACCGAGGATGTTGTCGAGCAGATCGTCAAGTACGCTAGAAAGGGTATGTCCCCCTCGCAGATTGGTGTTATTTTGAGAGATGCCCATGGTGTTGCCTCTTCCAAGATCGTCACCGGTAACAAGGTTCTCAGAATCTTGAAGTCTAACGGCTTGGCCCCTGACATTCCTGAGGACTTGTACTACTTGATCAAGAAGGCTGTCTCTGTTAGAAAGCACTTGGAGAGAAACAGAAAGGACAAGGACTCCAAGTTCAGATTGATTTTGATCGAGTCTAGAATCCACAGATTGGCCAGATACTACAGAACCGTCGCCGTCTTGCCTCCTAACTGGAAGTACGAGTCTGCCACTGCCTCTGCCTTGGTCAACTAAATGTGTTATCACTCCAATTTTTTTGATTTGGCTCCGGGTATATACTTGTATTCATATAATATCTGCTATCACCTTGACCTTTGTATATTAGTTCTTCGTCCCAAAGTATCCTAGGAAGCAGTGGTGTAAGATGTGGTCTACTTTGCGCCGAGGCCTCGCCATCAAGAGCGAATGAAGCCCAGCGTTGCTCGATTTTAAACCCGAGGTAGATGAAAAATTACAAGTCGGGTCGGAGGCTGCGTCGCCAAATTCAACACTTTACATTGGATAGAAATCCTCAGAGATCACTCCAATTGAACTTCCGTCTCGTCTTCCACTAAAGGCTCCTGTTTCGAAGCATGGATGCCATCTCTGACCGCGTCTTCACCAAAACCTTGGCTGATGAAGAATCATACGACGACCCCTCTCTATTGACTATAATCCTTGATGTCGCTCCCCAGGGATGGTTCGCGTTGAAAGATATCACGTCCGTATCTGACATTGCAAAGGCGCTTCTCGTTTTCTTGAACGCCCATCTAGCGCTCAATAATTCCAATCAGGTCTCATTCATTGTGAGCTCTCCATTGGGCTCTCGGTTTTTGTATCCGAATCCTGACCGCGATTACGACAATAACGCACAAGACCCCAGCCTTGTTAACCCTGGGATGTATCGTCAGTTCCGGCTTGTCGATGAGACCGTCGTCAAGGAACTCAATAAAATTTTGCATGAGCTTTCGGAATACGTCGCCACACCGCCATCCGAATTCAATGGTTTTATGGGGTCCACTCTCGCAGGTGCGTTGAGCATGGGACTTACATATACGAATCGCATGTTTACGTTGGATCCGTCCATTAATACTACCACCGCTTCCGCTATCAATTCTACCACCGCAGGCGGTATCTCGGGCACCAGCGCAGGCCCAGGCGAGGCCGGCGGGTCCGGAATGTCTACCGCCGCAGTTGCGACCAACATCACGTCCATGAAGTCGAGAATCGTCGTCGTCCTGGCAAATACCGATGAGGATATCCTGTATATCCCCCTCATGAATGCCATATTCACGGCTCAAAAATTGAAGGTGTCTATTGATGTGGCCAAGCTTGGCCAGCAGGGCTCCGCTTTTCTTCAGCAAGCTGCAGACGCGACGAATGGCGTATACCTCAACATCGAGGATCCTTCCGCGATTATCCAAATTCTCTCTTCGGCGTTCTTTGTGGAGCCATCTATCCGCCCTTTCCTTATTCTACCTACAAACACAAACGTCAACTATCGCGCAAGCTGCTTCTTGACCGGAAAATCAGTCGATATCGGGTACGTGTGCTCTGTGTGCATTTGTATCATGAGCATAATCCCTCCCACGGGCCAATGTCCCGCATGCGGGTCCAAGTTCGATACCAAGATATTGGATGAATTACAACGGCGCCCGGTGGTTGTCTCGCGTAAAAAGAGAAAGACCGACGCCACAGAGGGTCAATCGCAGCAGTAATTAGAAATCCTAAAACCAATTCTCTGTAAAAGTGTATAGATCATTGAACGTTTCAAACTGCGATAATCAACCATATAGATCACGATTCACGTATCCAGTACATTCCCCGGTTGATAACGTCAAACTTGAAGTCGCTAGGGAATTGGTGTTTGTCAATCATGTGAAGTCGCCGCTTCTTCGGGGTGGCACACACTTTAGTGCAACCGCTTCGAAACGAAAGGCAGCGGAAGATTTTCTCGCCGCGTTCCTGCCTGACCGATAGAAGTGGATTATGGTTCTCGTCGATATGAATCTCAAGCAAGTCTTGACTGGGAAATAGCTTATGGCATTCGATACATTTATGATGATGCACGGCGATCAAATGAGCCCGATACTCTTTGACATCGGCAAAGGGTGTTCCATCACAAGGAAGCAAGTCGCACATTACCAGTGGTATGTGGGTAACCAGGCCGTCTTCCGTGCTTTCTCCAAGCTTCCTCTTGTTCATTGGACTGGTATCGAATATCTAGTGTGTGATCCATGGTAGATGGCGCACGAGAATTTCTATTTTACCATATGAGCAACTACATTGGATGAATTCCTACTTTAGATGCGGCGCACGATCGTAATCTCGTTATACACATCTGAGTCCTCACACGTTGCTATCTCTTAAGTATACGACTTGTGTTTCTATGCTTATCGGCTGGTTTTCTATGATCGTGTGGCTTCTAGAATGAGGCGTAACTGATCTGGGTGATTTGTGCTGATAACACGGATCTACCGCTTCAAATCACAGATAAACATGGATAAACCCACCGCGGTCAACAGATATAATGAAGGAGCCTTGTCTCAAGAGAGTTCCAATGGCCATAACAACATCACTCGGTGCATTTGTCATTTGTGTCCTATCAAACATGATTTTGTTTTTACCACCGGAAAGATGGGATGATGTCGTGCCGCAATTACCGAGTATGGTTCCTTCCTCATAAGTTCCATCAACACGCCGTTTCCATTGATGTATCTTTCTGTCAGAAGTTGCAGCCATGATTCGCTCGCTCGAACCGTGAGCGAAAGCTGTTGCTAGAGCAGTGCACTCGTTAGAACCTTTACCGGAAATATCGTCGTGAGAAAGGTGTGATAATTCCATAAACGATGTCATCCACTTCGAAATATCCGCCACGTCCATGCGAGCATCAATCTTCCTGCTTGAATACTTGTTTACCTTATTTGTAGGGCTAGTAATCGGCAACACTTCGATGCATGTGAAAGATGGAACTTTCCAAATCGTGACCTCAGGCATCGAGCCCATACTCATTGCAAAACGTTCCTCATCAAGCCATCGCATATTGATGTCGCATGCGCAAGCAACAGGTTCCGCCTCACTTCTTGCGACTAGTAATTGCCACGAATCCAAAAGAACTTGGAACCGCATATCCCATAAATCAAAGATCCCTAAATCCGTCCCAACTAAAATCCACAAACCTGAGGGATCCACCAAAATACTGGTTACGTTCCCATGGTGAAGAGGATTTCGCACACTCGAGGTAGTGGTGCCGCAGCCAATGTCGATCTCTACGATTTCGCCATGTGAGGTGGCACAAAATAGCTCATGATGCGGGCCCATCGCGTTAAATGCTGATGTCACCACAAATCCGTTGCCTGGGGTTTTCAAGTCGACATTGCGAATCACACGTAGCTTGGTGAATTGGAGCACACATTTGTCAAAGCTCTGTGACGCTTCGACGCGCATAACTCTGTTTTTCCCGTCACTGGTCGTGGCCAAGAATACAAGCCTGTTAGGCACGAATTGAATCGATGTGATACGAGCACCCATAGAGTATTCGAGACTCGGCCGCTTCGTCGTGGCTAGCGTGTCGATACTACTTGCGTCCCAAACCTCGACGAGTCCTGATTCCAGACCAGTGACAAAAAATGGTAACACCTCACAAACTGCTAGGCATCGTATCCCATCGATAACGTCCTTTCCGCGACTCCCCGCGCGAATTCGCGCAACCAATTGACCGTTCGATGCCCGTTTATCATCATTAATAGCAGGCGGATCGAAATATTGGCCAAATTCGGCAAAATCATTCATAGTGGGCTTGAGGTACATCGTTTGCAAAAAGTTCAGAATAAACGGATCGTGCATGGAGTAGTCATAGGTAACCGTTGCAATAATCGCCTTGTTACTTGCATCGCACACTAGTCTGCGCCTCCTGGTGATACCGCTTGAAGTATGACTAGCACGAACATCGGTACCCACGTCGAGCTCACCGAAGACATTGGCCTCTATAGTTTGTACCAGCGCTCGGGCCCGGAATAATCCTGGAAGCAGTAGAGATTGCGATATGGGTCTTTCATTATGCTTCTGTATCGACGTCGCAAATCCTGTATCCTGCAAAACCTCCACCTCTGAGGGACTAGACTCGACCCGATACATGGCTTTGTAGGCCACAGACTGAATATTCTCGAGCTCTACTTGAAGCAGCCCAAGAGTGGTATGCGCGTTTTTGCTTGACCCGCCTGCGCGACTCACTTGGTATATGTATGGTCGTAATATGAGCAACTTCCAAGCCTCTTGGCCGCCAAAATCAAGAGACTTGAGCTGTGAGAGCCACTGTTTATCCTCTGAAGAGATGGGCACCGATACTGAGGAATCATGTGTGTTTTCACTTGCGCCTAATCGAGGTAGGTAGACCGACTTGCCGATCTCCTTTGAAAACGATACAACATGTTTCTTGGATGTATGTATGAGATGACTCGGGGTACGACGATGTTGATTCCTCCAAAATAGCGACTTGGAAGATGCCCTCAAGCTCCAGATTGATGCTGTATCATAGACACGCGCAGATAATGGCTTTGTGAGCGCAGGATAAACGTTATTCCAGGAAATTCGGTCAATGTCAAATGCTAAATAGCGCTTGAGAATAGGGAATACGAAGCAGTACCGGTCTGCATCTGTGACCTCATCGCTGACTGCAAGAAAAAGATGCAACACAGATTGACGAATCCATTCATTGGGATGTAAAAGTAGTGGTGCGCTACTCTGGAGTAGTTCCTGGTAAATTCCCAAGGCATTGAATTGTGAGCGTGGATTGATGAGGCGGGATTCGACAAATGTATGGAATACTTGGAGCACTTTGATAACAACCAATTGTTCCGCATCCTGCAAGGTTTGTATCAATAGTGGCAAGATATATTGTTCGAAAGCGAGGACCCCCACAAAAGGGCCTACTTGCAACACACTGTCCAAGAATGCTAAGCGGACTTGGTAATTGGGGTCATTCAAATACGTTATCAAATGGGGTAAGATAGCATCACTGGTGGTTTCAGTGCCCAAGAACTGGCACAAGCTTCCAATGTCTTTCAAAAGGCTCAATTTTACCACAGTATTGGTGCTTGTCAAAAGCGCTAGCGTGGTGCTTTTGAAGTCTGACACCAAGTGACCGTGCGTAGTGCCCAAGATAGTGTTTGGTGATGCCATGTCTGCGATCCCAGACTCACGCAGAGCCAGCGCCAGCACCAGTGCTTGAACCAGACCTGCCCCGGAGAATGAATGAGACATCATCCAAAATTTAGATGCGGTCCGCGCTAATTGGGGTAAACAAGCAGCAATTGCGACTTCTATCATTGTCTTCTCGGCTTCAGGCGCAGCCACCGTCAACAAGGTGATAATTTTGGGGAGTATGTATTCAGGGAAAATAAGCACATTGAGGGGACTAATGGCAGTGCAACTCAGGAGCAACGTAGTGATCGCCTCGAGGGCAACGCAAACCACTTTGGCGGAGGCTTGATTGTGGGTTTCCTCATTTGCCAACAGTTTTGCGGCCAGAACCTCGCAATATTCGTCGACGAGGGCACACAAATAAGGCAATGCGCGGTCTAAGCGATGCTCGTCCTCGAGCTTGGCGGAAAGGGCCAAAATGAGGCTGCATGCCATAATTTTTGTCTCGACTTGAGTCAAGGCCTTGACGAGCGAGCACACCACATTGAGAAGGATGAGGCACGCGCCACTGGTGACGGCCGAGTCATTGATGCGAGCCATAGTGCTGTCTAAGGGGATTCCTGGCACCTTTAAGCGGAGAGGTACGGAGACGTTCGAGGGACCTTCGCGGGCGTCACTGATAATTGCATATTTTAAATCTAGTCCGTCAACGACTGCTTCAAAGTCTTCGTAAACGTATCGGACTTTGGCGTCGCTAAGAGCCAGAAACTCATTGACCTGTGGGAAGAAGAAACTCGTATCGTTTAATCGGGCCATGTAATCATATAAGAAGGTATAGAAGACTTCCGGGAAGCATAAGCCACGATACTTGTGGAGTAAATGGGCTGCCAGGGGCCTAGAAGACCGCTCGATGGTCATAAGACTCGAGATAAGCCGCCTCATACTCGGGTTTTCCACGCTCTCTAGAGATGTCGCGTATTCGCCACGCATATACTGAAATAATTGTGATAAGGTGAATGCCGGTTCTCCGTCGGCATAAAGCTCTGCAATTGAACATCCCATAGAGAACAAGTCCATGGAATCGGTAAGAGATGATTCGGTTGAGATTTTGGCAAGCAGTTTCGCACTGTGGAAACGCTCGGGGGCCACGTAGCATGCTCTTCGATTCGAGGTATCGAAATAAAATGAAAACTCGCTAGGGTTATCCTCAGGCAAATGGACTGGCTTGATATGAGAAGCAAAATCCGATAGAGTGACCCAGTTCCACGAGGTAACAAGAAAGTTTTCTAGCTTTATATCGCCATGCCTTATTCGTTTCTTGTGTATGCGACTGATAATCATCAAGATCTGATAGACCATAAAGTCCTTTTCAAACGTTTGTAGGAACGGTCGAAGAGATAGTCGATCGTAAAGATTTGTGGTTGTCAATTGGCGGACCAAGTAAGCGGCATGATCTGTTTCAATCAAACGGGTGTAGGGCAATGTATCAGACAAAGGCAGGAGCACGCGGCAATCGGCAGCAACAGCAGACAAGGGCGATCCTAGAGCCATATCAGGAGAAGGTTTGATGAAAAGCTTTATGAAGACAAGATGGCCCGTGCGGCGATCCAATGCCTTGATAGCTTTGAGGAAGCGACAGTTGTTGATGACCTCTATGAATTGATATTGGTCAAGAACATCAATGTATGAAGACACTGCAACCGTAGGGGCCGACGGAGCCATGATTGAGAGGCGAGCACCCATTTAGGGAATGCAGAGTTAGTTATAAACTGAAAGCCGAATTATGAAGAAGAGGAGGGGCGTTCAGAAAAAGAGATAAGATAAGCAGGATCGCAAGAGTTTGGTGGTTTCGATTGTTGGAAAAACGCGAGCAGAAATGGCAGCTCAGTCCACAACGACTGAAATGCGCTTGGAACAAATAGTCGCTTAAGCAAGCAAATTTCTGATCACCCAACCACAAAAACCACACGAACATCTTCAAACTTGGCCTTGGGAACCACACGTGGATGAATTCGAAACTCGATGACACTTTCGGCCAGTACCCCGCGTTCTCGGTTCTGAACGCTGACAAAATCGACGATGAGGAATCTCAAGGTGTAGCTGCATATCTAAAATCTGTTCGGGAAGATGCTGTTCGCGATGCACCTGTTCATTACGCTTCCAGCTCAATCCACAACATGGAACAGCAACAATACGTGGTACCTACTGGCGAGATCGAGCCCACGCAGTGGGATTCCGAGGTTCTACTGAGATTCGACAATTTTCAAGATACGCTAAGGGTACAGAAGTCTAAGTTACTCAGGTCCAGTCCGGTGTATGAGTGTCCCGAGACTGCCGCGCAATGGCGCCAAACTATATTCGAACTGAATCCTCCCAGTATGAGCTCTATCCTACAATTTGACCGAGCTAAATTGTTTCGTCTCGTGGTATATATTACACGATGGCTCAGTCTTTCTGTGAATGAGCACTTTTCGCGGTGGATTTGGGTTCTTCTTTCGCTGGTTGAAAAGCCTCTTGACTGTAATGAATGCGCCGTAATGCATGAGCTTGGAAGAAAAGCACAGAAACTCGAATGTAAGTCGCAGGGAAGTGAGATTGCTCGATATACTATCGATTTTGTTCGGGTCTTGGTGGGCCATGCGTTCGGTCAATTCGACATCTTAGCAAAGCTACAGGCTACACCGCCCGACGAACAGCTCGAAACCCCCAAGAAAAGGAGGCTACAGCAGTAGAATGAATGCGTCACGGTTCTTTCGTTTCTTTGCAACTTAGCTAGTGCGAACGACTCTACTGCACTGCGTGCTGTGATGCAGCGTTGAATAAATTCGACTCGTTCGATAAAGGCCAAGTATCAGTATTATTGTACATAACCATTTGTTTTGATTAGATTTATGCTATGAAACTCCAACTAGGCCATCTTGGGACGCACACCAGCTGCGGGGAAGAACACATCCAAATAGCAAGTGCCCAAGGCAATCAATGAGAACAAAATACGCAATAATGGGGGCTGGACCGACGACGATTCCTCAGCAGGCGCGTTCAATGGCTGGTTCAAATATGTCTGGACAGCCAAGAAGAAGGCACTCCAAGATAACAACTTATTGCGCATGAACATGGCGGCCATGGGAAGAGCCTGGGCTATCATTCCCGATGCATCTGACCGAGGCTTCGTGGGGACATGGACGTATCTGAAGGTCAGTATTGTTCGAACAAGCTATAACATGAGACGACTTACTTGATAACCAAGTCTTCACGGGATCTTGAAACCATTGTGATGTCGAGTTAGATCTTCGTTATGGTGGAGCTCTCGAAGATAGTCAATTATTATGGCACTGCAGGAACCTATTGTGTGTCTGAATTCCCGATATAAGGAAAAAGGTGTCTTTTCTAAGGAACAAGAAAACAGAACACCGTACAAGGAGATCTTTTCAACGATGCCATCGTTTCGTGATTATTTCTTACACTCTATTTGATACGACATTCAACCGGGCAACAGTGCAAAGCTTTGAATGCGATCATGTGGACGATGAAGTTATTGAGCAATGCCACCGGGGCGAAGATCTGAGTTGATCGGTGATCAACTGGCACTTCCGATCTGTCAGCATCTTCGATCTACGAGCATCTTCGGCCAGTCGAGATCATCGATCACTCAGCATTGCGCTGGCTACTTGTTTGAAGAATTGGTATCGTCTCCCTTGTCTGCTGCATTCATAATCCTTAGGGCCCGCCTTCATGTTTTGCCGCCTTGAGTCTACACGCCTAGTTATCCATATTTCGGCGAGGAGTACGCCCAATACCGAAGGGTCAAGTCGCAAACTCTTCTTATGATCACGCCCGAATGCAAGAAGATTGATTCGTTGCACAACGAATCAGGATAATCATGTTGACACTATCCACCTCCAAACCATGGGTACATGGTTCAAGTATGATGCCATGTTCTCGGTGCGGAATTGCTGTCACAAAGGCCTCGATA
The DNA here is from genome assembly GCA_030581555.1 of [Candida] argentea. Taxonomy (NCBI): domain Eukaryota; kingdom Fungi; phylum Ascomycota; class Pichiomycetes; order Serinales; family Debaryomycetaceae; species [Candida] argentea. The sequence continues at coordinate 94,488 of JAKTTQ010000233.1, forward strand.
TATGCCCCGGAATTGTGATTCTAATCGCTGAACACGGTCTTGAAAGAAGGTTGAAATCTTCCAGAGCAATGAACCTTCTACCTCTAACCAGTATTTTGCCATTCTGGCTTCTTGGGGCGGCATGGAAGCGGCCAACGCGCGGTCATGCCTTTTGACAGCTTATGAGCAACATTCGATCCCCAGATGTCTGCAAGCGGCAAGAATGACAACTTTTCTGCAGACTATCGTGGTATTCATTGAAGATCGCTCACTAGAATGATGGCAGGGAGGCCATAATGTCAGAGTTTGCTCAATCTCCAACTTTTGGAATATACGACGAAAGTCGCAAACCTTCCCTTTTAAATTTATGAGACATGACCTTTGCTCTCATCGGCATGAAACATGACATGGCTTACTGTTTCTGGAGAATTACCCCAAGTTTGTTCTGGCTCGCGCATGATAATGAGATGCAAGTGAACCCGGCTTCGCGAGGCTCGAAAATCGCGTGTACCGGCCCAGATCAGTATTAGTCGGAGAGCAAGACTCGGCTATCAATTCGCCATTGATAGGTCGACAGAACTAGGCGAATCAGTGACGCGGTGACAGGTCAAACTTTCGAGACTGCAAGTTTTTAGCTTCCACTGCATATTGAGTCCCGGAACTTGGCACTTGATTTGCATCGGTGGAAAGCGCCAATCTATGCGCGTGTCCTCGCTATGCCCACGGTGCATATATCAGCCTCGATAGAGAGATATTAGCGATTCAATGAAAATGACAGTCCGATCCACCCCAAAAAATATAGCTTTCTCAGATCGGCGCTGTGCTATGGCAGAATCGCCGAGAACGAACAGGCTCATCAAAAGCACTCAAGCTCGAATCTCAAAAGCGGTGCTTCAGTTTCCATCGATTAACTCGCTCAATTCCGTGAATTCCGAGTATTTGAAAAGCGACTTCGCGGTGATTTCGTCGCCCGGATCCAGCCAACTACATGTTATGGCAAATATCGAAGAATTCGAAAAAGTGCCAAAAATGTTAAACCAGCTCGATTCCTGCTGATCGGGCGAACTGCACATTTCGATATATCCTTGCCGCAACACTTCGATAACAATCCTCACCTTAAGCACAGGCCTGGAAGCGCTTGCAAGTCTAACACTGGAGTCACAGTGTTTTCACGAGTCGACTTCGGGCCGGACTGTTTTCTCGGAAGTCTTATTTGGGTTTCTGCGCTTGACAGCTTCTGGGCTCGAATTTAGAATTGAGCTTGAAAGGCGTCTCGCCGATGAAGTACTATTCGAAGTGAATAAAATAGAAACTTTCGACACCAAGTCGTGTCCGACCTCTTTGAGACCCAGTTACACCAACCTCGCTTCCCTCATGATTCGGGAGGCTGATTTCGCGACGTGACATCGGAGATAGTGGTGTTTGAGTCTGCTCTTGCGAAGCGATTAAGCACGACCGTCCGGGAATTGTCAATTGCAGCCGCCCTTGAATAAGCACATGGAGCGGGTTGCTCGCTTGATGGATGTTCTCCACAGGCATGACCTGGATAGAGCTCCAATCATTTACATGCATGTCAGATCGCTGTATGTCGCGAAGCTGCGTCGACTGAGGCAGGATCGTGATAGCCAATGGCCTTGCGAGTTTGGAGTTCTTGAGGTCGGCTGATGAATTTTCCATGGATCGCTGCAGACATTATGCACGACCAGCGGGTTGCTACCGGTGTATGCAAATCATCAAAAACAAAGTTGGACTAGAAGACTGGTCAGTTGACTGAATGAGTTGGCTGGCGAAAATCTTATACCGGTAGAGCCAGCTGGCTTTGACCTAGGTCCAGAGGTTTGGGCAAGTCTTGTGAAACACTCCCTCAATGGGGTTAAATTGTAATCATTGATCATAACTGTTCGAAAAAAAATTACTCGTGTCGTTGATCACGTCTCTTCCCTTTGTATACCCCGTCCGCCGCTATTAACGATTGATTGGTCGAGGGGACCGAGGGGATTGTATTGAGAATTCAGAGAGTCAGGGGATCCCCATTGAGATAAGAAAACAAATGTGGAAAGCGATCATCCCAGCAACGCCGTATACTCTTGTCAGGATGATGCTAGCTAATTATACAATGATTTACATGATGTGGCCTGGAGAGAGTATTGCGAAGCATCAGGGAAATTTTGTGCCCACGTATGTACGGTTTCCGGGTCAAAACGTCGTATGATTGCAGCGACGCATTCACCAATGTCTAAGGATGCTTATGGAAGGAGACCTTCAAAGGTATCGTAGATATGGGTAAGCCGCAAATAATTTTTCGGTGATAAAATGGAGCACATGAGATGAAAGCTTGAGCTGACTGTTCGGATCGGTGGCACGGATCTTCAATTAATCACGACAACTTAACGCCGTCTTCGTTTCTTTATCGAGAGTAAAACCCGGTCTCGTTCGCGACAATCGTAAAAGACTTAGCAATCGTTGCTGGGATAGAGTGAGTGGATTTGGAGAGTGTTGGGTATGCAGCCAGAGCGATTTCTAAGTCAGCTTTTATCCGAAGGGCAACTAACCCTCTTCTCAGATACTAATTTTTGGGTTACTCTTTGGATTAACATAGCATTGATGACGTCACGACTCACGGCTCAGTTTGCATCGTAACGTCTTGTTGCTCGGTGTCGACCTTGAATATCACACTGTTCGCACCAGTATATGAGACACAAACCGTCAGCGACAGCACGTCCCACGCCATGTCACAGACGCCAAAGCTGCCGGACTGTGATACGTCAAGTGCCGCTTCTTGCCCAGGATCGAATATCCCAACGCACCTTAGAGAATCAATGTTGGCAAGATTCGCGTACCGAGACCAGTCGACATCCCATACTGTCACTCTGGCGCACTCATCAGCAACCGCGAGTAAGTGTTTGTTCGGGGAAAGCACGGCATCAAACACTTGTACACTTTCATAGAGTTTTTGACCAGCAACGTCTTCCGTACTGAAATTGCGACTCTCGCGGAAAAGACTAGTGAGGCCCAACTGCTTACCATTTTCGGCATCCCATATAGAGACAGAAGCGTCCATTTGTGTTGACAATAAAATGGAGGGTGCTACCCACGTAAAGGCTATTATGGGCAGGCTGCCGACGGGGAGTTCTCGAGCCGGTCTTGTCAGATGGCGAGTCCATATTAGGATACGATGGTCAGTATCTGCACAAGAAGCAAGCAACCGCGAGTCTGAGTCATATGCAAGAAGAGTTACCGGCAGAGTATGGCCTGTGATCTCGACGACTGGTGAGGTAGTACCGTCGCTGATAGAAAAAATACATATCGATCCAGTGGGTGAGGAAACAGCAAGGGTGTGATCTGAGAGCCAGCATGCATCTGCCGGCGAAGGGTCCTGTCCCGCCAAACTTAATGATTTGATCAAGTCTAGCGTTGTACCGTCCAAGATGACGGCGTGCGCATGAGAATCAACGGCTAATAGGTGCGTTCCCTCGGGACTCCATGAGAGATGAGTGATGGGCATCCGACCTAACTTGGCGACATTTCGGAGGGTCCCGTCTGGCGCCCAAGCACGTATATCTCCGTCACCCGTTGCGGAAGCTATAGTGCTGCCCTGAGGTGACCAAGCTAGAGGCGAGACATTCACTTGTAAAGTTGGTGAAGACAGTGGATGTGGTATAGTGACCAGTTCGGCGATTTGGGTATTGTTCATTGCGTTTACAATGAGAGAAGACTCACTCGTCCCATAGGCAAACACATTGGACTGGGGATGCCATGAGCACGCGATAGAAGGGGCAAAAGATATCGCCAGTTGAATCACGGTAGTGGTGAATGGTTGAGCTATAGACGACAGAATTTCCAGCGACAGATCCTTTTTGCAATCTCCTTCGTGAGGAGTGTGAGACTGCGAATTGTGGTCCATCGACTCGTTCGAGAGATCAGCCGCCAAGGCATCTTGAAGGGATTCAGCCTTCGCATTCGCAAGTAGACTAAGATCAGGGGCTGTATCGTAAAGCCGGTCATCAGGAGCTTCATCCAGAACAGAGGACTGGGCAATGCTATATAGAATACCTCTCTGGACTAGAGATACGAGTGTTCCTGGAGAAATCAATTTTTCCAATGGAGATTCCAGACATTGAGCATGCTTCAGTAAGGCAAACGCCGCTAGCTCGGCCCCAGACTCTTGGAGGTATCTCCACACCAAGTAGTTGAGCTCTGCACTGCTTAGCGACATTATCGGCGTTTGCTTCGAAGCAAAGGATTTCCATGCTCCGTTTTGACTCCGCTCTCTCCATATAATTTCTTATCACGTGCAAATCCCGCGCTACCATCATTTAGTATTGAGGTTGGAGTAGACTCCTTCAACCTCAATCAATTCGGTGGAAAGACTATGGAATTCGAATCTAAACGGGCTCATCGTCAAAGCAGAGCTCCCTGGCTGAATCAAACCGGTCATCGTGCTCCGTCCGTGGCTTCGAGTAGGCATGGAGGTGGACGTAGCGACTCCCCCCCTCGGTCGATTCTGTCGGCAGCCAATCGTGTCCGCAATTTATCAAAAGCAGATGCGCACCCTGCAGACCGTCGTCTTAGTATTCATGCTTCGGCAATGCATGGGCGCACATTCTCGCATTCAATTGATCATGCTCCACCGTTACCTATAGAGATAATTAGCGATGAGGGCCCCTATGCGAACATTGCTAATGAGATTTCCAATAATACAAATGCCTCGGCCTCGGAAATCGACGATCTCTACAATAAGTTGCTAAGTTACAAGCGCGATATCTCCGCAGATATCTCCGCCAATATAACTCAGAATCAAAAGAACATTTTGCAGTTGACGAACGACTTGAAAAAGACCCAGGAAGAACTCGTCGCTTTGCGGGTCACTGCAAAAGATATGTTTGGGGTTATGGAGTTCTTCGCAGAAGCTGCCAATCGCGAATTAGATTGGTCCGGCGAGAACAAGTCTGAGCGCTCCTCCCTGTCCAAAAAGAAAGATCGCTCGTCGGTGGTCGCGGTGGAAAAGATGTGGAGCTCTCATATGCAATCACTATTCAAACATGTCGACGGTGCCTTGAAATTAGTCCCCGTGGTGCCTGGTCGCCATATCCTTGCTGAAAGTGGTCGCTGGTTTCAAATAAATGTTGGAACCTGGAAACCAATGTCTCCTTCCCATATTTTTGTGTTCAATGATATGCTTTTACTTGCGACTAAAAAGCCGAGTGCTGATCGAAACCAAAAACAGAGGCTACAGGCTACTCAGTGCTGGCGCTTGGACAGAGTTCGGGTTGCTCAAGTTTACCCTCCACACAAAATAGGTGACCAGAATGAATACTTCATATCAGTGACGTCTCAAAATTTGACTTTCACCTATAGCACTGATCGCATCGACCACTTTCTAAAGATTATGGATGCTTATAAGCGCGGTACAAACGAGGTCATGCATCAAAATAGGGTTGCTGCGGCGCTGACATTCGAATCCTTGGCTGACGAAACCAGAGACGAGAAACGTCAGCTCCGAGATCTGGTCCGGAACCTGAACTCTCTACGACAACAGACCAACGGCCGCAACCTGGGTCTGTTCGATCCAGTCGGGGCGCTGGAATCGACTCTGTCGATCAATCGCTTGAGCGGAGACGGCGTGTTGCATGATATATCGGCGCGTGTACACTCACGAAATCGATCTCATGATTATGGAAAGCGACAAGCGTCTGCTGTTAATGATAGGAGTCATTTCTTCACTGACTTGAAACTGCTAGAAGATAAACTCGACGACGTTGATATCGTGATTGCTCATAATGACGTAAATAAGGCTGTGGGGTATATTGGACACATCGAGGCGAGGCTATCGGCCATTGATACGGCTGTAGCGCAAAACGCAAGCTCTCACAAATCGAGATCGCATGCGCATGCGCACACTGGCGACGATTCTCATGATGAGGCGCGGCTTTTAATCGATGTGATTCGGCTCAAAATAAACTTGCGCAAACTCAAGGTTCAAGATGATTTGGTCTTTGAATTACAGCATGGAATCGGCCGGTTATCTGAAACGGGTATTGCTGACATTATGGCATGCTTCGAGACCTTTGGCGAGTTGCAAAAGGGGATTCGCGCATACTTGGATGCTGTCGCTCAACACTTGGCCGCCACCGTCACCCGCTTGATTGTGGGTGCCCAGGGTCTGACCAAGATCGATGTTGTAAACTACTTGCTGAATTTGGTCGTCATCTACGTGGCGATTCTCAAACGTGTCGTCCTCACATATAACAACAAAATTCGTCAGATCGTCGCGACCGATCAACTTTCGCTTGTCGACTCAAGTGGTTTGGTCAAATGGTGTGTTGATCAAGTAGCAAAGTTAGTGGCGCAAGTCAAAAAACATTTGCATGGCACATTTCTAGCCACTACAGGCACGAACCCAGATACCGACGAACCTATCCAGCACATAAAGGACCCTCGACTCTTCGAAACCTTTCGTCACGTGTTGCTGGCCCAGCTCGACGAGCTCAAGACTGTTGGTATCAATGTCGATTATATGTTTCGAGAAATTCTCGCGCTCGCTTGATCGATCAGAGATGTTCTGGGAGATTTTCTTCTGTTTTGATGGTTGCACGTCATGTCTCACTTCAGTCTTGAAGAACTCTTCTTTCAAGAGTCTCCTGGTTGACACTTCGACTCGTCAGATCCCAATATCGCAAAAAAAAAATACGCAGCTTTCCTTTTTGATGAAGGCGCCATTTCATCAAATGCTCAATAAATACAAGGCTGACGAAGAAGTTCACAATGCGCTTTTTAAAACAAGAAATCGTGGAAATATTGATTTCCGGTGTTTCTGGCGCGCGATAATTTGAACGGAAGAAAGTGCAGACCCACAGCTCGATGGGGCGAATATTAGCACCAAAACAGCACTGATCCGTCACCAAACTATGCTCTTTGTAAGATTCGTTAAATTAAATATTTGTAAATGTATCGTAAAAGTCTTTTGCGATACATGAAGCTTTAAAGCTGATCGTAGAGACGACCAACGTCATAATTGGCACGAAAGTAAGCGCCATTCTTCTTCAACGCATAGATGAGGGCCGATGATACCACGAACACTCCCAAAAGAATACTGAATAGGACGCCGGTGCCTATTCCATCGATTGCAGGGTCCGTAACGAATGTGGCCACTGCCGCTAAGATCTGCCGGATCAAGTTATTAAGGGCAACGCCCGTGGCGCCCTTACCAGGCAATGTGTCCACAATGTACGTCAAAGTCGAGCCGATGATGAGCATCCCTGCGATCCCGTAAAGCCCCAGGCCTATGAGTGGCACGAACCAGAATTCGCCGTATCGAAGCGTCCAACCAAAGATGAGTAACGCTGGGAAATACAATATACTGGCGGCCACTATATTCCACGAGAGACGTGAGTCTGGCGTCATCTCTCCATTGTGATTTTTCATATACTTTGCGAGCAAGTGATCATTCCACCTGCCTCCCAATATCGACGTCAACACGTACATGAGAGAATTGGGGATATACATCAAACCCACAATTACGCTCGAGAAATTGTAGGGGGCCGACGCGTATTCGCGAGAGATTGTGATGTTCATGAAATACATGATGGCGAAGTTTATACCCGAATAGAGTATCGCCAACAATAGAGGGGGATACTTGAGGAGAAGAATCGAATGCGTGGGCCTGATGAGCATCTCATAGAGCCAGTGGCCTGTTCTGGCTCTGCACAGTAAGTTGACAGATGCGGCTTGCGATCTTGATTTGCGGAGCTCTTCGTTGAGCAATTCCAACGCTACTTTGCGGGAGTAAGCGGTCTGGTTGGTAGCAGCGCGTGAAAGCGTGGGGTAGAGCGGATCCATGACAGGCCCTTCTTCTTCGTCGTTCAATACATGCCTTGAGCCGCGAGTGCTGATGCGGGTCAAGTTCGTCGCAACGCGTTCCAAGTCGAGATCCAGAATGCCCGGTTCTTCTTTGGAGTTGTCGCTCTTCTCGTCGCCAATAGAATCTTGGCCACCGGCATTCTGTTGTTGAAGCATCTCTTTCAAAGCTGCGAGATTGTCCTTTTTGCGCAAGGTTTCGGGCAATAATAGGGTCATTAGAATAAGATTGAGGGCCGAGATGATCACCAAGAACCATTGAGTCGCACGCCATCCCCAGCCTATATTCAACGCACCACCCAAAATGGGCGCAAGCAAGGGACCGCACAAAGGACCCAAATAGTAGTAGCCCATCGCCTTTCCTCGCTCATGGGGCGCGAATAAGTCACCGATGGTGCCTGCACCCACTGCCTGCACGGATGCGGAGGCACCTCCTTGAAAGACTCGCAAAATGATTAAGCTGGCGATAGAAGGCGAGAGAGACGTCCCAATGGAGAAAGCAACAAACATGCCAAACGAGATGATATAGACCGATCTTCGACCAAATCGCTCACTAAACGCCGACCACCAGAGAGGGAAGATGCCAAGAGATAGTATGTAGACACCGACTCCGATGTTCACAGTGGCGGGAGTAGTGTTCAAGCTCTCAGAGATGTCGTTGATCGCAGGAAGAATGATCGATGTTCCCATAGGGCCAGTGATGGAGGCGGCTGCTACGACAAAGGTGATAATCCACTTATCGCGCTGGGAATAGTCGCGTGCGTCTTCATACTCTGGTATCAACACAACGCGAGAGAGGAGACCGCGCCGTTCACCTTTGGGGACTTTGAAATGGGATTTCAGTGGCAGTAAAGAGACGTGCGTCATCGTCTCGGAATTACCCTCGCCATTCAAGGCATTCGCGCGTACATCTGAGTGCACTGACGCGACCAGAGAGGCCAAAGATACCAGCGACGCTATAGAGACGTTCGATGGCGCGATTGAATCTGGTTGTGATGAAGTTACAGAGTGAGAGGAGTTTCCAGACCTCAGATGACTCATAGCATTCGGTCGAGGCAAACTCGGCTGCTCTTTTTGATAGTAGCTATCGACTGGATAAGGGGCAGCACTGGAGGCATCATGCTCCAGAGATGACAATGAGGTTATGGACCGAGTATCATTGGTGATGGGATCAGCGCCGTTGCCGCCGTTGTCAGGCGATAGAATAACGTCATCGGCAATTCTGTGAGTACTCGAAGAGCGAGAAGGTTGCTCGAAAGACAGAACGCGATGTTCGTCTTCAGCTGCTCTATCGTTATGAGGATCCATTGCTTAAACTTCCATCCGTATAAGTAAACACGTACTAGTTCTCATCGCATCGATACGAGGACATGTCAGATCGCACTCGCCTCGTTCCCTTTCGGTTATCGGCACGTGAGAGCACCGGGCCAGGGTTCCCCTTTCGGTTTAAATGAGTTGCGTGAGGAAGTCGAGGCCACGAATGCCGAGGTAACACGTATGTGCTCTGTGTACTCAGATCTCGAACGGCGGGCGGTTGGTTCTGCTGGGCTATGGCTCCATGGGTCTCCGCATCCTGATCGGATAAAAATCACATGTAACGTAAGGGATGGAAGGCTCTACAGGAGAATACTTGAGCGTATCGACAAATCAGTTCAAATACAATTTTAAGTATAACCGATATACGTCTTAAACACCGAGACGTTATTGAATGGGCTTGCGATTGTGGTCGCGTGATTCAAATGACTTAGGCTTGTTTAGCGAGCGCATGTGATGGCGTCCAAAGATGAGTGCATTCTACTTATGTTTCTGCCAAGTGGAGTAAGAGTCGCCTGACGTGAACTCAACCCCCGAGATGCATAGGTTCCACCAAAAGGTCATGATAAATATAGATTATGCATTAAGCTATTCAGAATTTCCGATCGGACCACAGCCATATACGGCGAAAGAATCGTCGTTGTTGATGAGAAGTCGTTGCATATCAACAGTAAGCCGATCACCAGAGGGAACCGGATCGTTGCTATGGAACATCCAACATTTCCAATACCAATCCACCCTGTGATAGAGCGGATCGCCTAGTACCTCATTGGCTGCAGTATAAAGGTAGAATTTGTCCGCAGTTGTGTCACCTGGGAGGGTAGAAATATCAAGTGCCTGGATCATATGTACAACGGACTCTGCCCATTGCTTCATCTGAGGTGCGGCCTGTGACTTGCGTCTCCAGTTGCTCCACGCGAAATTCCCCAAACTATTGTTCTCGTAGCAATCCCCGAAAAGTCCATCGCTGTACACTTGCTTCGCGACGTCCTCCTTTTCTCCATTTCTGGCCTCCACTTCAAGATCTCCGCTCGCGGCATTTCTTTCCTTCGACAGAGTCTTTTCGTCACGAGAAGGTAATGAGTTGCGGGTGATTTCTCCAGATATGAGACCATTGACAAGCATCAAGATCTGTGCAATTTGAACCAAATGAAATGCGAGCATCGATGTGAAAAGTCAATTAATTAAAGCCTTGATGATGCTAGTGATAGGCTTAATCAACATGCGAGACTCTTTATTTATACAGCCGCGCCGTCCCAGCCAAGAGGTCTAGATATGTTGGGGAGTATGAAATCAGAATTAACGTCGCTTAGGAACAGCCAGTCATATAACGGCGCTTCACCATAACTTAGATCAACGTCAAGCTATCGCAGTGAAAATTTTAGCCGGAGAGAAAATAACACAACATTCTGGATATGTAAAACGTTTGCATACTCTAGTCAACCGTGTATACGAAATCCATTGCCGGAACATGACAAAGCGACTAGGCGCGAATCATAAGTAAACTATTGCCGGATAATCTCTCTCGTCTCATACAGCATCCACCCGATCGAAGCTCGGCAGGAGCTTTTGATCGCCACTAATAATCCGATTGTAGATCTGAAATTTACTCGAGACATACTTTTTCGCAGCCATGCACTCGAACCTGCGTTGCCGAGATCGTTCACGCCAAAAGAAAAAGCAATCTCTGTTTCTCGATTCGTCGATAAATCGGTCTGACCCTCTGGCGACGAGTCCAGCCTGTTTGATTAACAATGTGTCAGATAACTCATTACGATCGAATATGCAACGCCGGCTTTGCTTAATTCAGCCTTTTACATTCCTCACGACCGTCGTGGAGGCTCCGGATTTCTTAAAGCGCGCGCCACCGGTCCATCGTCTAGTCACGTGTTTTGGCGTGGGTGTTAAGTAATCAGACCTTGATGCGTGAGAACCCAACATCTGGACTTGTTTCGTTGCCGATAAGCTTGTAATCATGACGATGCTGCTCGACTTGATGCACTGCTGGCCAGTGGCGCTACCTCGCTTCGTCATTATGGCAACATGTTTTATACTAGGCTGCTTATCCATAGCTTGCGGCCAGTTCATCGCTAATTGGATTTTGGCATCTTACCCTGGCCACCTCCATGCCTTTATTTGCCGCACAAAGAACCAATTTCTTGTGCTTTTGGTTTTTGTCTCTTCGATCATAAGTCCTTGTGCCGTTTCGGTCACCTACGACTCAGAGGAATCGTCGACGTTCACAGTTGATGGCAAGGGCAACTTGCGATCCCACTTGACCCTGAATGCCGTATATGTCTCGAACCATCAGATATACACTGACTGGCTTTACTTGTGGTTCTTATCATACACGGGTAATCTTGCAGACTCTGTCTATATCGTCCTCAAGGATATCTCCTCGATCCCTATCTTGGGCTACGGCATGAAGAATTTTGGCTTCTTATTTCTTTCGAGAAAGTGGGAAAAGGACAAACTCATATTGACAAACCAACTCTTAGCTATCGACGCTAATGCTCGCGGCGCCGGACCAGCTAATGGCGCCCGTCTCTTGGCGACTGCCAATGTTCATTCGCCCGTTCAACATTGGCCTGCAGGAAACTTTCAGGGTGACTCTTGGCCCTTCCATTTGATCATCTTCCCTGAGGGCACGGTGCCACTGATTCGCACTCAAAAGCGATCCCTCGAATATACGACGCTGAGAAACATGAAGCCCTTCACTCATGTGTTATCACCTCGAACTCGAGGCTTATTACTAAGTCTTCGCAAACTTCGTGGCTCGTTGGAAGTCGTCTACGATGTCACCATAGGCTATCTGGGTCTTGAAAAAGGTGAGTTTGGTGAGGATGTTTTTTCTCTCAAACGCTTCTATATGAGAGGTAGGGGTCCGCCCAGTGTGAATCTTCACATCCGGCAATGGCGCTTACAAGACATACCGTTGGGCGATGACTCTGGCGAGCTCGATGAGGCTAGTGATAACGATATCGCTAACTTTGAAAATTGGCTCATGGAAGTGTGGCGTGAAAAGGATAGCCTCATGACAGAATTCTATGCGAATGGCCATTTTCCTGTCAAACTGTCTCAGTGGAAAACAGTCGAGGGCCGATTCAGATTACGCAGCGTTTGGGAGTTGGTGCTGGTATTCACTCCCTTATTCGCACTTCTCTTGTTGATTCGCCTCGCGTGGATAGGAGCGGCATGGATCTTGAGGGGATAAGGTTTTCGCCGACTCCGTGTTTGGAAACCTCCCAACCTACCCCCGCGTTCGCTAAAGTCGTCAATGCTCCAGTTCGATGAATCTCCGCTATCGCGAACATTTTGAGAACATCCTTGCCTCCGATGCTGACGTTGTGGTGCGGATGTTTAACCAGCAAAAATCGTTTTGATCGAGTTACCGACATGTTTCATATGCGACACCTTTAGAATTCGACGCATATGTGATATATATTTATATAGGATCCTTCTTCTTCTATTTGGAATGATTCGAGTACTATCAAACACATCCGCATTGCCAAATCTTAAACTCTTTGGGATTTTTCTAATTTGTAACGCACCACAAAATGTTCTTTGCAATTTTCAAACTCGCACCAAAATTCCTCCACTCAATATCCTTGATTATCGCCATCTTTTTGCTCAGCTTTTTGCTATTGGGTTGCACGGGTGAATCTTCAACATATTCAAAGGTGTATTTGGCGAAGTTTCAATTCAACAACACTAGCCCCACAATTGCCAACAACTTGACGTCCAATACATCATCGATTATGCCTGTTGCTTTAAGCGTGGGCTACCTCGGCTTATGTGCAAGTCAAGGGAAAGTTGTCAGTTGCACCTCATACTCTACGTTGGATTCCTTGAGAAACTCCACATCGATAAACTTGGGGAACAGCAGTGAGAAGATTCCGGAGTTAACCTCGATCGCAGTCGCACTAAATAATGCGTGCCACCCTCGACTTCTCATGGCAACCATCGTAATAATTCTTGCGACGTTCACCATGTGTGCGTGGTGTTGTGTACCGATGGTGCCATGGAAACGCCCTGTGAGAATGGCAAGCTGCGGGCTTTCTGGATTCAACGTTCTTCTCTGGGGATTTGGAAGTATGCTTCAACACACTGCTGTATCAGCAGCGGCAGGGATTGTGCCCGCGGCCTCAATGAGTCTCGTGTCCATGCAAACAGGTGGCCGCGCGGACGCCATGACGTGGACAGCCTTTCTGTTTCTCACCATTGCACTTATATGCTCAGTATTCGGCTTGATTAGAGAAGAAAAGGAGCACAAGACGCATTTGAATACAACACCTCCCAATCCAGATCCTCAATTGTATAATTCCAAGGAGTGGGCCTAGATTGGCTGCGAAACCCCCCTCGTACGTACGAACATCCACACCGCTATACTAGAAATAAACATCCACACCACAATAATTACTCGGCAGAAGAAGTCACGTGCGCGAGATCGATTCTGGCAAAATCGAAATCCGCATTTTTTTCGCGTGGGTTGAAATTTGCAGCGACGGCTGCCAAAACCGTGGGCAACACATCAGTTCTTAACAAGCGTGGGCCCTCAATGACGTACACCGCGCAATTGGATGCGTTCGTAACCCGCCTCAACGATGATGCAAATGACTATGGCGCGTGTCATGCGGTGTTGCTGGAGTTATTGGACATGATGGAGACTTTTAATGGCGCCTCAGAGTATGAGTACTTTTTACAGAATTTGGTGCCCATCTTTGTCAAGATCCTCAAATCCGTCCCCGTGTCTCTTCTCGCCAACTCGCCTGAACAAAAGATCAGAAACTCCGTTTTGGAGATCCTCCACCGTATCATTATGAATGATACATTCCAGCCTTTCTCCCTCGAAATCTCGGACACTCTTATTAATGTCTTGGTCATGGAAAACGAAGATAACGGGGTTTTATGTATGAAAATCATAACATCTTTGCACAAAGCTTACAAAGCCCTGTTGGTAGATAAGGCCCAGCCGTTTGTTGACATTATATTCCAGATCTACGACAATATGCCGGCAGCTGTCACAGATGTCTTTGGAAATCTGACCCCTCTGTCATCACAAGGAGCCCCTGAAAGACTTCCCTCTGATGAAATTTCCCTGGCGTCAGATGATTCAACAAAAACTTTGCCCAGGGCAATGTTTTCCTTCAAGACATTGGCAGAGTCTCCGATCACCATGGTCTCCCTTCTTTCCTCTTACAAAACACTCACGGACACCTCTTTGCCGATATACTTGCCCAAGATCATTGAGATATTGCAACTCCAAGTCGAGGACCAACGCGTATACCGTCTGGAGCTAGACTCAGACAAGACATCAACCATCCTGACGACGGCCATCTCCCCTCGCATAAAAAATCGCCAAGCTTACGGCGAGTTTATCTTGGGTCAAGTCAAGGCTGCATCCTTCTTGGCTTATTCTTTCATGCGCAACTACGTGAGTCTGAATCTATCACCAGAGCTTACAAAGGTGGTGCCGGACGTTATCATGCGTCTTTTACAGGACTGCCCGGCCGAACTTTCCGTTGCTAGGAAGGAATTGTTGCATGCGACGCGCCATATATTATCAACCTCTTTCCGCACACAGTTCATCCCCAAAATTGAAATGATGTTCGATGAGAAAATCTTGATTGGCGAGGGGTTGACCCTGTACGAAACATTACGTCCGCTAGCATATTCCACTGTTGCCGATTTCATCCACAATGTGCGCAACGAGCTCACTCCACAACAAATCTGGCAAACCGTGCGCATATATTGCAATTTGCTCAAGGACGATTCTTTGGCATTGACAGTGCAGATAATGAGTGCCAAGTTGTTACTTAATTTGGTAGAGCGCATCATGAAACTCCCCAATAAATTGGAGGGCCGTCAGTTATTCATGCTTATTGTCGATTCCTATGCAAAGCGTTTTGAGGGTTTGAATCGTAAATACGGCTTTGTCATATCGAAACACGAAGAGTTTGAGCGGAGACGTATCGTGAAGGAGGATGATGCGAAAACCGCAGTCGACCGTTACTCCGGCAAGAAGACAGAGGACTTTGATCCACGGCAGGTTCAAGATGCCGATGACGCGGATATGATGGTGCAGGACCCTGTCCTGTCCGAAGAGAAAGGTGAAAAGATGCTCACCAGCATTCATCCTGCTCCAATCTTCATCGATGCATATAATATCGAATCCTTCTCACCAATATCCACCCTTCCTCCCAATAAGTCGTCCGATTTGTTGAAGGACGCACGATACTTGTTTCGCACCTTGATGACATTCCTCAAGCTGGTCATCTTTGGCTTGAAAAATTGCAACCCACCAGCTCCACCACCTCCACCGGAGACCGATTCCAATGTCCCAGCGAAGATTTCAGACGAGAAATGGAACGAAAGCGCAAAGCTCCGCTCATACGAGGAAGTCAACATATTCCGCGCTCTCTTTCGCGGCAGTGTTAGCTGCTTGAGGTTTTTCTCAGTGACAAAGCCAAAGCAGAATATTGCCAAAACCAAAGTATTCGATTTCTCTGTGGGCGGCCCCAATATGCCCATCACGTCCTCCAAAGAGGAAAAGGACTTGATGGAAATCTTTGCTACCATTTTTATTCATATTGACGCGGCCTCATTCAATGAGATCGTCACTGCCGAGTTCCCGCTCTTGTTTGATGCCATGCTCGAAAACGCCGCCTTGTTGCACTTGCCGCAGTTTTTCTTGGCCAGCGAAGTGACTTCCGCCAACTTCTCAAGTATCTTGATCTCATTTCTCAGAGGACATTTACAACAACTCGGGGAATCCGATCTCATCAAATCCAACATTCTCATCCGACTTTTCAAGTTATGCTTCATGTCTGTAAACTTGTTTCCCGCATCCAACGAGGGTGTGTTATTGCCCCACCTCAACTACTTGATTTTGGAGTCGTTGAAGCTCTCTACGAAGGCACAGGAGCCTATCGTGTACTCCTATTTGGTGCGCATCTTATTCAGAAGTATCAGCGGAGGACGTTTCGAAAGCTTGTACAAGGAGATTATGCCAATTTTGCCCGCTCTTTTACAAAACTTGAATAGAATGATCGCAAATGCTCAGAGGCCGTATGAGCGCGATATTTACGTTGAATTGTGTTTGACGGTGCCAGTCCGTCTTTCGGTACTCGTCCCTCATTTGAACTATTTGACACGGCCATTGGTGTATGCTCTCAATGGACCCCAAGAGTTGGTCAGCCAGGGGTTGCGTACTTTCGAGTTGTGTGTTGATAACTTGACCGCCGAATACTTTGACCCCATGATCGAACCCGTCATCGACGATATAATGGCAGCATTGTGGAAGCACTTGGAGCCGGTTCCTTACCACCACCAGCATTCTCATACAGCGATCAGAATCTTGGGAAAATTGGGTGGCAGGAATCATAAGTATTTCAAGGCTTGTCAAAAGTTGGTGATGGTTTCGGAAGTTAATGTTGATGTGGAGGCGTTGTTCGACATTGAAGGTTTGAATGGTCAAGTCCCAATGTCGATCACTCCCGGCGTCGAATCGGCAATCAAACTAATTGAGGATCCTCGATCCAAGATTCACTATCGTATCAGCGCTTTCAAATACGTGTCGAGCATTTTCAAATTGT
Organism: [Candida] argentea; assembly: GCA_030581555.1. Taxonomy (NCBI): domain Eukaryota; kingdom Fungi; phylum Ascomycota; class Pichiomycetes; order Serinales; family Debaryomycetaceae; species [Candida] argentea. The sequence goes on from JAKTTQ010000233.1 coordinate 111,233, forward strand.
TTATTGATACGACCCCAATTCCATATGGGTTTGCTCTGTACGTGTCCCGAGCAGTGGATTTTCTCAAAGAAGACATTACTGAGAATCCTGTTCCTCTACAGCCACTGGGAATTAAGGATGTTGCTAGGCTTAGTTGCGAACAGAAGCTCACGACTCGCTTATTGGAGATCTTGTTCTTTTCTATCTCCATTCCGGAGCTCAAAGATGAGGCGAGCGAACTCATTGACGGTATCGCAACTCATTTCACGTTGACTTATCTCAACACATCGATCGTTGATAAGGTCAAAAAGGAGAGGCCTTTCTCAGTGAATGACAAAGAAGGACGTGCTTTCATCAGCGAGAACGGGTTTCTCAATGCATTGAACTATGCTCTTAGCTTCTTTGATCAAGATGTTCGCACCAAAGGTATCGATGTTATCAAGAGCATTCTGAAAACAACAGTGACTTTGTTCGGCTCAGATGAGAATGCATTGTATTCCCCAATCTACCGCTCCATGTTTTACAAGTTTACGCACTGCTGCTACAATGAATTTTATCATGTCAAACTTGGTGGAATACTAGGTCTCAGGACGCTCTTTGAAGATGTCGGGATACCGGCGAAATGGTTCTTCAAACGTCAATTCGAATTGGTTAGGTCGATTTTCTTTATCTTGCGCGATACACCGGAGACAGCCCCCTTTGAAGTATGCGACCTTGCCAGAAAGTTGGTTCTCAAACTTTTGCACGATTGTAACGTGGAAGTCACCAGAGAGATTATCTTGGAAAAACCTTTCCAAACGCTTGTTGGCGCATTGGTGTACGACTTGGCCAGCGCAAATTCACTCGTGAGACTGGTATCACAAGAGTCGTTGAAGGTATTGTCGGAAACATCAGGTGTTTCAATCGCCACAATTATGGGCCCCTGTAAGCACATGTTGCTCACACCTATCTTTGGTAAGCCATTGAGAGCGTTGCCATTCCCTATGCAGATTGGAAACATTGATGCCATAACGTTCTGTTTGAACCTCGAAGACTCGTTTTTGACATTCAACGAAGAACTTAACAGATTGTTGCTCGAGGCACTAGCATTAGTCGATGCCGAAGACGAATCCTTGGCTAACGTTCATCGTCTTTATGAGTATAAAACCTCGAGGCAGTTGATTGAATTGCGCGTGGTATGTGTCAAACTCCTTTCTTTGGCTCTTGTGAAGCCGGATTTTGCTTTGGGATCGTTGGCTGAAGCAAGGATCCGTATTCTCGGTGTTTTCTTCAAAGCTTTGTGCAACAAGTCAACAGAAATCATCAACGCGGCCCACCTTGGGTTAAAGCTGAGTTTGCAAGAAAACGCAAAGCTTCCGAAGGAGTTGTTGCAGAATGGTTTGAGGCCGATGTTGATGAACTTGTCAGATCACAAAAAATTGACAGTATCTGGACTCGAGGCACTCGCGCGTTTGTTGGAGTTGTTGATATCGTACTTTAGGGTTGAAATCGGTCGCAAGTTGTTGGACCATCTTATGGCGTGGGCTCAGATCAACACATTGCGACTGATTGCTGGCCAAGACTTGGAAAATAACCATACAGTTCAAATTGTTATGGCAATTTTGAATATTTTCCATCTTTTGCCGCCAAAGGCCGATACGTTTTTGGAAGAAATCATCAACACGTTGCAGTATCTCGAGGGACACTTGGATCGTCACCAGAACTCTCCATTCAGAATTCCTGTCTCCAAATTCTTAAATCGGTTTGCTGACAACTGCCTCTCATACTTTGTCACTAACCTCAAGAATAGGAAGCTAGGAAATATGCTTGCTTCGATCGCTGGCATGGATGGCTGCGAGCAGATTCGTGAGGTAGCCATGCGGAGAATGCCAGAAATCTTGACGGATGTGCGAAATGAAATTAGCGATGACGTCAAGGTAGTGAAATTTGCTAACACCATTGACCTTTTGAACTCGGTCACTCAACACAGCACGAGTTGGTTCAATGATCAAAAGGATTTGTTATTATCTCTTTCGAGTTTGACAGAGGACATTGTGGCTATTCAGCGACGTGCACCATTGGTTTCTGACGCAAATTTCCAAGCAAATCAGTCCATCAATATACTCGAATCAATCACAGTCAAATTCTTGATGAACAACCCTTCAGAGATAGATTTGGTCATTACATTTATTGATTGTTATTCCAGGTTGAGATTAAGCGTGCCCAAGCAGTTGGAGGATTACATCTTCGAGCACGTTGTCAAGTCCCCGGACATCTCATTCAGAGCAACATATTTGAATAAGTGTGTCGAATTTGCAAGTGACAATGCTTCTTTTTTGAAAACACGGTTGTTTTTAATCAGCAAGGTCTTCTCTTCCATTTTGATTTACGAAGCAGCGACAAAAGGCCAGTTGGATGCCTTTTTCGAAGAGAATAGAATTCCCGACTGGCTTTCCGGAGTATCTGCGCACATTTGGAAATCGACAAATGATATCATTACCGATCACACTTCGGGCGCGTTGGACAGCTACCGCTATCGCTTATTGGAATTGACATCCGTGCTTCTCAAGTGGGCGCCGACATTCATATCAGACTTGCGAAAGGATATCATCAAATTTAGTTGGAATTATATCAAGTTGGAAGACAACATCACGAAGATGGTCGCGTATGTGACGACGTCCTACTTCATCGTTTCATACGAGACGCCTCCCAAGCTTACAACTCAAGTGTTCGTGGCCTTGCTCAGAACCCATCAGACAGACTCCAGACACCTAGCCCGCGAGGCTTTGGATATCTTGGCTCCTGTCATATCTGAACGAATGGACAGCGTGGAATCTTCAGACGCTTGGCTCAAATGGCCTCGCAGAGTCATTTCAGAGGATGGCTTCAATGTGACCCAGGTGCTCAATGTCTACCAGTTCATAATTCAGCACCCAGATCTATTCTTCGTTGCTCGGGAGCACTTCATTTCAAACATCATCACAGCGATGGGAAAATTGACCATTCTCGCCAATCCGGCCATTGAAAACCAGGTGCTTGCTATAGAGTTGGCAGAGCTCATATTGAGGTGGGAAAATGATGCATCCAAGGTGGAGAAGAAGGAAGGTGACATGGAAGAGGTCGGCAAGACAGATGAAGACTTCAAAACTTCACTCAACTACTCCATTCCCTTTGGACAAAGAGAAGCATGCGTGACATTCTTAATTCGTTATGTCTGCATCAGTCCGCAGCGTGCATCAGAGAGTGAACTAGGTCAAAAGGCATTGGGCATATTATATGATTTATTGAGCCCAGCTCATTGGTCAGAGGTGTCTGTCAAATTGACTTTTTTCGAGAAGTTTTTGTGTTCAAACGATCTCAATGCAGCAAATCTTTTAGGCTATTGTTTGAATGCTTTGGAGGTCTTGGGCGTCGTTTTAGAGTGGAAAAAACCAGAGTGGATCGTCGAGAACTTGCCCCATCTACAGAAGCTTTTGGAAAAGTGTATCAAGTCAGATAATCACGACATACAAGAGGTGCTACAGCGGGTCTTGCAGAGAATACTTCAAGCTCTCAACGAGGCAAAAGTGCCCGAAATCGAAGACCTGGAAGATTCCAATGCTGAAAAGTTCGTCACGTTATTGTCTACTACTGTTGCCGAAGATTTGGGTGATATGCCGTCGGTGGCTGCTGGAGTTACATTGTCTTGGACTTTGGCTAAATATAAGCCGGAAATACTTGATTCCTTATTTCCCCTGATCATGCGGACCTTTAGCAAGTTGTGCAAGGATCATATTAGTATCACTCATCAAGGAAGCCAGTCGAATACGAAGGAGAGTAACGGATCTGAGTATGAGGCCACGATGACAACTAAATTGTTGGAGAAAATCCTCAATTTATCCTCAATGAGAATTTCGAGTCTTGGTGATCAACGTCGCATTTTCTTGTCGTTGTTGGCTCAATTGATTGAGCGCTCGCTTGATAAGGAGATCTTGGAGAAAATCATACAGATTGTGAAGGGATGGGTGTTCAACCGCGCAGACCTTTTCCCCACTACAAAGGAGAAAGCAGCGATTTTGTCAAAAATGATGGTTTTCGAGATAAGGGGAGAGCCTACATTGTCCAAAGAATTTTACCAGATCATTGTGGAGATTTTCGAAGATGAGACATTTAGCTGCACTGAACTCACCGTGAGAATGGAACAGCCATTTTTGGTCGGCACTCGATCGGCCGATGTTGCAATCAGGCTGAAACTTATGTCGATTCTCAACAGCAGCTTGGAGAATGACATCAGCAAGCGTCTCTATTATGTTATCCGGGAGCAGAATTGGGAGTATTTGGCTGACTACTCTTGGCTCAACCAGGCGTTGCAATTACTTTTTGGGTCTTTTAACTTTGAGAGCCCGCTCAAATTAGTTGATGATGAATACAAGCTAGCCCCTCTCAGTTGCTTAGATTTGGGAACAGAAGACGGAATGGACGTCGATAGTACTCATGAAGACTTGGATGATCTTTTGAGTGAGCATTCGAAATTCTTGCTCAAAATCAGTGAAACCAAGGCTGGCACTTTGCTTGAGCCTCTCATTGACATGTTCTACCAAAGTCCTGAGACAGTTCATCGTGCTTGGACGACGGTTTTCCCCACGCTGCTCACATCCATCCCCAAGTCTGAGCATTTGGACTTCACGAGATTCTTGGTGGTTTTGCTTTCCAAAGATTATCATGTGAGGCAAGTGGATAGCAGACCAAATGTTATCCAGTCACTTTTGGCGGGAGTATCCAAGTGCGAAAACCTTCAACTTCCCCCATTCGCGGTGGAATGTCTTGGTGCGACCTACGATGCTTGGTCTGAAGGGATCCACATCCTCGAGAGAATAGAAGAGGACTCGGGGAATGCAGATGTTCGTGAAGTTACACTGGACGCTTTGGCGAAGTTCTACGCCACGCTTAAGGAAGATGACATGTTCTATGGCGTATGGAGGAGGAAAGCAAAGTACTCTGAGACCATAAGCGCCTTATCATTCGAACAAATTGGACTTTGGGATAGAGCTCAGCAGCTCTATGAAACGGCGCAAATAAAGGCCCGAAGCGGAGCGCTCCCGTATAGTGAATCCGAGTATAGCCTATGGGAGGATCACTGGATTATGTGCGCAGAGAAGTTGCAGCATTGGGATATCCTCACCGACTTGGCTCGCCATGAAGGGTTCTCGGATTTGTTGCTCGAATGTGGTTGGCGTGTAGCCGACTGGTACAATGATCGTGCAACACTTGATCAAACTGTCAAAAGTGTCATGGATGTGCCTACACCTCGACGTCAAGTCTTTGAGACGTTTCTTTGCCTTCAAGGTTTTGCTCAAGAGAAGGAAACACTTCAGGACCTTTCGAGACTTTGTGACGAAGGTATTCAATTGTCGTTGAGAAAATGGCATGGTTTGCCAACTCGTTTCATCAATGCCCACATTCCATTGTTGCATACTTTCCAGCAATACGTTGAATTTATGGAAGCAAGTCAGGTGTACGCGAGTCTTGTGACGACCACCGCTCAGAATTTAGATGTCAAGTCGCAGGAGTTGAAGAGGGTTTTGCAAGTGTGGCGAGAGAGATTACCCAATACTTGGGATGATATCAATATTTGGAATGACCTAGTTACATGGCGTCAGCACGCATTCCAAGTCATCAATAAGGTCTACATGCCTTTCATACCCGTTCTCCAGCAAAGCAACTCTGGGGGCAATGCCAATTCGTATGCGTACCGTGGTTTCCACGAGATCGCTTGGGTTATTAATCGGTTCGCTCACGTTGCCAGGAAGCAAAATATGCCAGAGGTGTGTATAAAGGAACTTACACGGATTTATCAGTTGCCGAATATTGAGATACAGGAGGCGTTCTTGAAGTTGAAAGAGCAGGTCAAGTGTCATTATCAGAATTCAAGCGAATTGAATACTGGACTCGATGTCATCAGCAACACGAATTTGGTTTACTTTGCCACGCAACAGAAGGCACAGTTTTTCACGTTGAAAGGAATGTTTTTGAATAAATTGAACCAAACCGACGAAGCAAACAAGGCTTTCGCTACATCAGTGCAAATCGATCTCAACTTGCCCAAGGCGTGGGCGGAATGGGGTGAATTCAATGATCGTCGGTTCAAAGAGAATCCAGATGATATGGTCTATGCCAACAATGCAATCAGTTGTTACTTGCAGGCTGCGGGTCTTTATAAGAATAGCAAAACACGAAAGTTGCTTGCTCGCATTTTATGGCTTATCAGTTTGGATGATGCTACCGGGACTTTGGCGCAAGCTTTTGAGAATTTCAGAGGTGAGGTGCCCGTTTGGTATTGGATTACGTTTATTCCACAATTGCTCACGTCGTTATCGCACAACGAGGCTAAATTAGCCAGACAGATTCTCGTGCGGATTGCCAAGAGTTATCCTCAAGCATTGCATTTCCAATTGCGCACTACGAAGGAAGATTTTGCTGCACAACAGAGACAAGCGATCGAACTCTCACGCCAACAAGCTGCGAAGGAGAACGCCAAAATGGAGACAGCATCTCCAAGCAACCCAGACCCGGCGAGTGAAAAGGATGAACATGGTAGTCGAGGCGCTGCAGAAGGATCGGTGGATGATGCCGCGACGGGAAGTTCGGCGGCGCAGGACATTCCACAAGAGCCAGTTGTTAAGCAGTCGATTGTTCAGTCGTTGGAGCACGTTGAAGAGATCATGGGCATTTTGAAAACGGCCTATCCTCTTTTAGCACTTTCTTTGGAATCGTTGGTGGACCAAATAAACCAAAGATTCAAGTGCACTGCTGACGAGGATGCGTATAGATTGGGAGTTGCGCTTTTAAATGATGGTGTTCAATTTTTGAATAGGCTCGGAAACCCTCGCGAAGACGCCAAATTGCCGCCAATCACCGAAGCCAACATTACGCGGTTCGCAGAGACTGTATTGCCCAAGCAGATTCGCGCAGAGTTTGAGAAAGATTTGGTCATTTGCAAGCCAAACTTGGAAACATACATCACCAAGTTGAGGAAATGGAGAGATCGATTGGAGGATAAGTTGGATCGCAGATTCTCCGAGGTCAATTTGGAGAACTTGTGCCCTCACTTGAGCGAATTCCACCATCAAAAGTTTGAGGAGATCGAAATACCAGGCCAGTACTTGCTGAATAGTGACAGCAACAGCCACTTTGTGAAGATCGAAAGGTTCTTGGCCACGATTGATTTGGTGAGAGGTACGAATGCTTGCTACAAACGCTTGAGGATTAGGGGTAATGATGGAAGCTTACACACGTTCGCGGTGCAGTTCCCTGCTGCTCGTCATTGCCGTCGCGAAGAATGCATTTTCCAGCTTTTCCGCATCTTCAACGATACTATATCGAAGGCTGTTGAAACTCGCAGACGCAACATCAAGTTTACGTTGCCTATTGCGGTGCCGTTGTCGCCTCATATTCGAATTATCAGTGATGATGTTCGTGACATTACCATGCAACGGATCTATGAAGACTATTGTCGCAAGAATGGGAAGAATCGTGACGAGCCTTTTATTTACACGATCGAGAAGTTGCGCGCGGCATTTGACCTGCGCTTGCCCAAACCCGATATCATGAGTATCAGGGTAGAGATTTTGAGTGCGATTCAGTCACTCTTGGTGCCGTCTACAGTGTTAAAGAACTACTTCATGGACCTTTATCCTCAATTTGAAGACTTCTGGCTATTCCGCAAACAGTTTACGTCTCAGTATGCGTCGTTCATTTTCACAACCTACATTATGTGCGTCAATGCTCGTCAACCTCAAAAAATACACGTTAGTCGTGGGTCGGGAGACGTTTGGACATCGGATATGTTGCCTTGCAAGATTGCCAGCAAGAGCGTTATCGCAGATAACCCTCTGGGTCGCTCATCGCCAATCTTTTATAATGCAGAAATGGTACCATTCCGGTTGACCCCCAATATTCAGAAATTGATTGGTGAAACAAGTATGGAGGGAATCTTGGCCGTGCACGTTTTATGTATTGCGCGAGCTTTGAGTGAGCCTGGTTCTGATTTGGAACTGTACTTGACGCTATTCGTTCGTGATGAGGTATTCTCGTGGTGTTCGCAACAAGATCCTCCGCGAAGTATACCGCAAAACAAACAGTTACGAGAGATCGTCAAGGTGAACGTTGACATAATCACAAAGAGGGTCTCCACAATGGGCCACATTTCTTCTGGTCCGTCGGTTGCGACGCAGAACATTTTAGACTTGATTTTCCAAGCGGTGAATCCTCGAAACTTGGCTGCTGCAGACACTTTATGGATGGCTTATTTCTAGTGACTCGAATTTTTATAAATGAATGATATAATATTGAAACTTTTAGTGCACTAGGCACCGAGTGCTTGCAGGCATTGCCGGTCGCAATGAAATTTAATTTGTTGTCCGAGGTAGCTCGATCATTGCAAAACCGATTTCATTTGAGTGCTTGATCATATACAGATTTTGAATGCTATGAGATGGAATATGGAGGCAACCCATCTACTACCTGTGAAGCAGACAGGGGAATTTGATGACTTGA